>JAPYZC010002665.1:0-13944 GCA_030522665.1 Ichneumoninae sp. A BG-2022a | reverse complement strand
TTTTGTTGTACCAACCAAATAACGCCTTCGAACGAATGTCAACGCGTCTTGGTTGATCTAGCCATTTGTTTTCCACAGCGTGCAGATGCGATGGAATTTTAATTACCTTCACGTTATACGAAATCCTGAAGAATCGACCGCTATCTTGTGGCATTGTGAAAACAGTAAATGATTTAGGTCGCGATATCGTCACTCTATGCAAGTCAAGCTGACACGTTTCTTGTATACTGACGATAACTACGCTGAGAAAAAAAAGACGTCATACGTTCAAAGCTTTTAGTTAGTTGGTACAACTAAAGCCTTCTTTTGCTGAACTATTATTCGCTTCTGTCGATTCAAAACATGTTAAAGCAAAGAAAAGTTTTTGTTGTACCAACCAACAATGTCGTACGTTCAAAGATTTTATTTAGTTGGTACAACTAAAGCCTTCTTTTGCTGAACTATTATTCGCTTCTGTCGATTCAAAACATGTCAAAGCAAAGAAACATTTTTGTTGTATCAACCAAATACCACCTTCGAACGAATGTCAACGCGTCTTGGTTGAACCTGCCATTTATTTCCCACAGCGTGCGGATGCGATGGAATTTGGATTACCTTCACGTTATACCAACGTCGGTATAGTTCCTGGTAGGACATTTCGCGTGGGTCTACGTGCGTAAGATGTAGAGCGACTATTTCGATGCATCGCCACGTGTACGCAGGCCGATCGGAAAATCCGATAGGGGTGACGATGGGACGATAGAGGATGCTCCGCTACCCCGCACACGTGGATGGTTGCTCGCCATTATAATGCGATCAGGAGCCCCTGCGAAATCATATGGCCCTATAACCAGAGGAAAATTTCTTCGCCCAGCAGCCGTGTCTGTCCTCGATGACTCGCCCTCTTTCGGTTGCTCGTATGAAACGCCGATGTAGCGTAGGTGTAGCTTAGCCCAGTTTATCCCGAAATCTTGAAGAATGGGGAGGTATCTATTGTTCCCATTCCAAATCGCCGTTCTCGCGCGAATGATTGCCTCTCAACCCTGGAAGCGTTATTTTTCTTCCCCTCGTCGATTGTATCCTTTCTGCCTCTTTCGAACGAAAACCGAGAAATTCCCATTCTCCATCATTCCCCCATCCGCTGGAAGAACGAGGGTGAATCGTAGACTGACAAATTCTTTTTATTTGCATCTGCTGGCCGCGCAAGTATCCGAGCGAAAACGGTATTTTATTATCGAAATTGTCGATGAAAGCATTGACAATTATCTGGCTTATAAATATGTATATATATATATTTCTTTGTACACGGGCATGCACATTCACATGAGACGTAGCAGAAGATGAGAAACTAATAATAGAACTGAAATACACCAAATTATATAGTGTATAAAAAACCAAGCAGAAGAGAAAATAATAACAAGACTAAAATAAACAAAATAACACAGTGTATAAAGTATATAAATATGTATGTAGTTGTATGGTACATGAATACAAAAATATTGTCAAACATTGGCGGATCGCATTTCGAACGTCGAAAGAAATTCGTTCAGACATTGATATTTTTTTGATAACAGTGATAAAAGGCATGTTAACGCAAGGAGAATGATAATTCATGTTGCTTAATTCACCGAATCGGCGAACGAGAAACATCGATATAAGACGAATAATATTGTAGTACGCGCGATGGAAAGGATTTTTCGAGACTGGAAGGCCACTGATTAACAATACTGTGCGCATTGCTAGGAACTTCTGTGTTCGGATTTTCTGCATGTCACACTGGTAGGTCCGGTCCCTTGTTACAACGATAATCCGGTTAGAATCCTATTAACAGTGCCATTTGTCGAAACAAACAAACACGGCCAGTCGTACGTGCAGCGTACGTATGCATATCACGGACGCACGTAGGTGCTCCGTGGCTACACATCCGACGCCATTGTCACCAACATGATTCGCATCCCTGAAATTGGGTTTCCTGTATCGTGAGGTTTCTCCGTTAGGTCACTTTGCCAGTTAGAGTGCCCGCTGCGCCTTTATCCAAGCGAGATTTGCTTGCTTTAGGATTGTTGTACGCGGATTTGCAGTCTACGAATAGAGCGACATTACTTTGCCGAAAGTTCAATCGGCCGAAAAACATATGACCGAAGAATCGTCGAAATCATAAGAGATGAAAATCCGCTCTCGCCCATGCAGCGTGCAATAATTATTTTCCAACTTCGTTAAAATTACCACATTTCTGACGTCGCACAATAGTCATATTCGCCAATGACCATTGCCCTCTATGGAGTAATATAACGGTACTGCGCATGCGCACAGGTTAATAATGATAATTTGTCAATTATCAATAATAATGGTAGTTGGTCAATTACCCATAATAATGCTAATTGTTCAAATACCAATAATAATGGTAATTGGTCAAGAAATGCGGTTATTTTATTGAAGTCAGAAAACAGGCATTTTTCAACATTCTCAAAAGTCAAAGAGACCTCATCAATTACCAATAATAATGGTAATTCGCCAATTACCAACACTAATGGTAATTGGTAAAATACCAATAATAAAGGTAATTGGTCATGGAATGCGGTTATTTTATCTAAGTCAGAAAAACAGGCATTTTTCAACATTCTCAAAAGTGAAAGAGACCTCGTGAGTATAGTTATCGTGATTAATGACATTTCACAAATTTCAATGACGCTTGAATAATTGATAACCGTTTTAACGGTACCAAACTACTGTATAACCCACCCCGACTCAATAAAACTGAATGAGGGTTTGTGGGTGCTTAACCCCAATCAACTTTGCCACCACTTTGCACCCTTTACGATCCACCTTGGTCGGTATCGCCCGTGCTAGTCGTTCATACCCTTACTTTGCCCGGCTATCTTCCCGCTCGCGGACAGCGTGCATCGCCTCGAACACTTAAACTGTGGACGAAGGAAGACAATGCACCGAGGGAAGCACTCGAGATAGCGACGGAGAGGAGACAAGTCGGGACGACGGTGGGGAACGGGGAAAGCCGGCCCGGAGTGTAGGAAGAATTACAGAGAAGCGAGGGGGTGGATGGGGAGGCACGTCAAGATGGGCATTGAAAACAATGGAAACTTGCATTTATCACGCATCGTCGAACCAACTTGGGAGGAACATGACGTCGTCGCCGTAGTTTTAGTCCTCGGTACGACATCCCGGGTACGGTAAGCCCCACGCGGTTGCACCACTTCCGGGTCTTTCGTCGTCGGTCGCTGCTCAACTTTGTTCGCTCTCTCCCCGCCCGTCCTCCGACCATTGGACGAAAAGTTGGGAATTCTTCTAGCGTGAAGCGCAAGTGTCGGATCGAATCAGTCATCAGGTTTGCGAAAAAGTATTATGTTGGGTAAGTTTCGAGATAACAATTTATATTTGATAGCAGTGTATTATGTTTGGCTTGAGCCTTCCGTAGGTTCGCGTTGATCTTCTTCGAATCTTTGGACGAGTCTCCACACTGAGTAACACTTGCATAGTAAATGGTTCCCAGGGGGACGTCTACATTTTATAGTTGTAACTATAATTATAGTTTAATTAATTGAATATAGGGTAAAAGTTCGGAATATGGAGCGGTTCATATATCATTGATTTACGTGTTAATCGAGGTGGGCCATATTCACCACCTTTACCCTATACTATCACAAACTATTTATCTAGACGTCCCCCCTGAGAACTTTTCGTTATAGTAGGAAATACCATCCTTTTTCTCAGTACACGTGACTAGGGTAAAAGTGGTGAATATGGCCCACCTCGATTAACACGTAAATCAATGATATATGAACCGGTCCATATTCCCCACTTTTACCCTATACATAAGATTGGGTCTGGCTCTGGAATCCGATTAAACGACTATATCGTACTGTCACGTGGCGATAGTAGACTCCACGTGAGTCACCAAGGATCCACACCCAGCTGTATTATATCGTAGGTGCAGATAATTCTCCATCCCACGACCTTCTGGATGCAATCAAAGAATGATGACCCCGAAGATATCTACACGGAAGACCCGGGTCTTTCGTCGTCGGTCGCTGCTCAACTTTGTTCGCTCTCTCCCCGCCCGTCCTCCGACTATTGGACGAAAAGTTGTGAATTCTTCTAGCATGAAGCGCAAGTGTCGGATCGAATTAATCATCAGGTTTGCGAAAAAGTATTACGTTGGGTAAGTGGTGGGTAAAGTGGTGAATATGGCCCACCTCGATTAACACGTAAATCAATGATATATGAACCGGTCCATATTCCCCACTGTTACCCTATATATAAGATTGGGTCTGGTTCTGGGATCCGATTAAACGACTATATCGTACTGTCACGTGTCAATAGGAGTATCCACGTGAGTCACCAAGGATCGACACCCAGCTGTATTATATCGTAGGTGCAGATAATTCTCCATCCCACGACCTTCTGGATGCAATCAAAGAATGATGACCCTGAAGATATCTGCACGCCATCAAATTTCATCTTTCGCAAATGCGCTGTCAATGCACTGGCTTTGTGAATAATAAAAAATTACTCACCCGTCGAATTTAATTCTGCAAGTGAACTTCGCCGAGCGAAGTTTGCACGATGTAAAATCACAGCTGTTCCAACTCGAGTAAATTTACTCTCGTGCTTCTTCAGGGCGCCATAGAATTGAAATTCGCATTCCCGATGGGCCCTGAAAGTGGCGGTTCGACATTAGGCTTCGCAAACGTGGTCTAGGTGGTGGATATGAGCCGGGCACGAAGCGGCCGCGTTTACGATGTTCCCATGTGTCGGGCTTTGTTTCCCAGAGTCCAAAGCGATGGGTTTGCACTTATATGGATCTACCCGATTGGGAATCAGCATAACGTGCTACACGATACATTGTATACACACGTGTTCTCTATGCATGCTGCAACACCATTATTTCCAGGAATAGAATCATTTTCAAAGCCATTACCCTGAGTGTGCCGCAGTGCAGACCAACAGATAGGCACAATGGTCGGGATGTTTGACCGGGTGCGAGGATCCCGTCGCTCCGCCAATGCGGATATGCATAGGTACGTGAGTAGATTAAGTTGATGGGTGGTAGTGGTATGCTCGAAGGTAGGGCAGCTGCCGAGCCACGATATGCCTATGGGATTGATAATGCCGCGAGGAGCCCTAGACGTATGCAGCGTTCTCCGTAGCGAACGTTGGATCGAATAGCCCTCCGCACGGATAAGTACGGCTTAGCACATATGACGTCGGGACAGTGGCCTTCTCCATTCCCTCTGTTCTCACTCATCCCCCGTCTCGGCCCCTTCCCCCGTGGCGTGCGCTATGCCGGCTTAATTACTTGTAAACGAGCTATCCATGGGATCAACCTCGATAGGTTGCGGAGGACCGAACCTCCACAGCAAACTGCTCGCAAAGGCGTATGAGGTATTGACCGACATTAGGTGCCATCCCGGATCGTAAACCGTAGACCACGCTCGCCACATTGATCCAACTTATTCGTTAATTAAAATATCGAACCCGGGACCGTGTTCCAGTGGCGATAAATCTAGTAATTGCTACTTTGTATGAGGTAGTTTGCTCGCCGTAAAGCTAGCAACCATCGGCGGTTCGCTCGAAGGCCCGGAGACTCTGGGACAATCGGGTTCATATATAGTTACGGAGATGGTAACCATGTATAGTTGCGGAGATGGAACCATGTATAGTTGCCGAGATGGTATCATTTATAGTTGCGGACATGGTATCATGTATAGTTGCGGAGATGGTACACTGCTGTTCATGAATGCCTGGATTTCCTTGCGTCTTGCTGGATGCCTTACCGAATGTCTTCCTTGGTATCTTCGACCCCGTGAAGACATACAGCAAGATATCCAGGAAGATAAAAAAATTTTAAAACCCGATGGTACATTGCATCGTTGCAGAGATGGTATCGTGTGTTGTTCCGGAGATGGTACCTGGTATAGGGTAAAAGTGGGGAATATGGACTGGTCCATATATCGATTTACGTGTTAATCGAGGTGGGCCATATTCACCACTTTTACCCTAGTTGCGGAAATGGTACCGTATATAGTTGCGGAGATGGTGCCATGTATAGATGCGAAGATGGTACCATGTATAGTTACTGAGATGATACCATGTGTAGTTACTGAGATGGTACCATGTATAGTTGTGGAGATGGAACCATATATAGTTGCCGAGATGGTATCATTTATAGTTGCGGAGATGGCACCATGTATAGTTGCTAAGATGATACAATGTATAGTTGCAGAGACGGTACCATGTATACAGTAGTAGGCAATTGAAGTGGAACAAGGTGATTTTGGCGAAAGTATACGTGAAAGGGTCCAACTTTTACCAAAACTGGAGAAAAATATCGCGTTCCACTTCAATTGCCTACTACTGTAGTTACCGCGGCCCACGTAACAGCAAAGTTGCGGTGACGGTACGAATTACTGTTGAGTGGTTATATAATGGGATTTCTTTTCGGAATGTATCCGATATCAATGCACGCATCAGTGTACAAAAGGCTGCATACGGATAGGGAGTTCGGCGGCGAGCTGCGATAGATATCGACGGAGTTGATTGATGTGGCCGAATAAGATTATGTAGGTTTCGTTTACCCCCCTGTCAAGTGTACGGAGGATAGAAGGGCGAGTGGGGATGCGGATGTTAGACGGAAGTGCTCGAACGAGAGAAGTGAGGGAGGAGCCTTCGAGCCACGACGTACTTCGGCCTGAGTATCGGGATTTCAAGATCCACGAAGAGGCATCCCTTTAACGTGTATTGAATCCATCTATCAAGCTCTCCCCCTCCTATCGTCCCAATGGACTCAACATGATTGGCGCTTAGGAGTTGGTTCGCAGCGGCGGGGCTTAGAACAAGATACCTTGATTGAATAGCGGTTGATATACGAGTTGCGGCGGTGTAATTGCCGAGTGAAAAAGATCGAACGAGGACCCGGGCACTAGAGAGCGGATAGGTTTCGCGATGAAAAAAAAAAATCACACATGAGTCCACAGGACTCGCGTAGAATGAAAAAGAGAGGAGCTGGGCGATAGCTTAAAAATTGGGAAATAAATAAGTCTTAACGAACGTTGCGTGGCGGACCGACCAGCTCCGCCGTCGGGGGTGAGTGCAGCCTCGGTCGCGACGCGAGACGGACATGTAGCTGGAACGGTGCACTGCAGCATTGACGGAAAATTACAATCGATCGGGAGAGGGGGGTTCTGCATCTTCCCCAAGAGCGTGAAATATCGGAGCCCTCCCCGCTCGATTGCCCTCTTCCCGTTTTCCTTTTTAATTGGGTGACCATCCTCCCATCGCAATCAACGCTTCGTTCCGCACGAAACGACGTACCGAAGAATACACCGTATTTCGGGACCTACGTATCGATGAATCCCGATATCGAGCCGCGTCGTTTCTCCTATAGAGCCATGATCCTCACTGCCCATTTTTTGTTGTCAATTGATATTTTCTCGAGTCTTTACACTTTCGATCTTTATTTGTTTTTTTATATCAACGACGACGACCGGTGGCTAATGGATTAGCCTCGGAGATTCATGATTATTTTTCGCGCAGCACGTAGTTATGTTTGTACACTGCTGTTCATAAATGCCTGGTTTCTCTTATTCTTTTGTCCTGCATATCGTGCTCTATGTTTTAAGAGGTTCGAAAATATCCTGCAAGACATCTAACAAGACTGGATGGCTTGCCTGGCATCTTTGATATTGATTCCTTTGATATTGATACCTTTGATATTGATTCCTTTGATATTGATTCCTTTGATATTGATTCCTTTGATATTGATTCCTTTGATATTGATTCCTTTGATATTGATTACTTTGATATTGATTCCTTCGATATTGATTCCATCGATATTGACGCCTTCGATATTGATATCTATAAAACCCAGGTCCATTTATGAACAACAGTGTTCAGGCAGAATTCCATGAACTCCACGAAGGTTCGTATTTCAGGCTTGGTAGATGGTAACACGCTCCTGGACGATGTAGTACGCATATCCTGTTTCTAACGTGTGGCCATGCATTATTCCTTTGTTCGATGAGTAGCAGCGGTAGATGCCTCACGAGGGAATATTCCCTTCCTCAACGCCGCGCTGGTACATTCGTCATTGTTCAACGGGCGTTCTGCGGTGGTAATTGTCATTTGATCCCGTTAACTCCCTGCGTTGCCAAGTAGGACCGGTCATACAGACCTCTCTCTCCGCTGGTCGGCGACTAGGCATCCATCATTTACAGACAATTGCCTCAACTTGCCTGGGCGACGATGCACCATGAGGACCACCAGAGTACGTCCTCGACCCGACGCATCTCTCTGGTTGCTACCTCGCTTCCACCACCTCAACGCTATATTGCACCTAAGTGAGACGTCCTTCGGCCTCTCGCTAGGCGCCCGTTCGCCCGATATATAATCCTCTCCCCGGTGTCGCCGAGTTCACCGACGGATATGTGACACGTCCTTGCGAGATTACAGCTTAACCCGGGACCCTCCTGCATCTTCCCAAATCACATTAGGCACGGGAACCCAACTGGCGAACTACTTCGGAACGAAGGACACCCAATATCCATCGCATTGCCCCGGAGTCGATATCACTCGGTGTACCTTGTGCATATGCATAATCGATAATCGAATTGGCCATATTTCAGCGCCTACTGTCGCTGGGAACATTAGTTTACCTAATTGTATATCGTCAATTTCAATCGCTATACCCCGGTGCGACATTCGGTGCGGGACCGCCAACACTCCGATGTTTGATTCAGCTCTGCAGACGATTCGATATTTATATTTGCATCGTGTATTTGTCCGACCGTAATGCGAGGGAGGCTCTGGCGATTTGTGAATTCGTTACGGGCTCGTTGCTTCTCCATGCGTGTGTGTGCGTGTATTTAGGTCGGATTTCGGACCACTCGCAAATCGATATTTTTTAGAAATCGCAACGTTGTCCCCCTTTCCACATACCAACCATTAGTTCACTCGTTCCGCTTCCTCTCGCAGTTTGTCGCTCATTCCCACTCCTCATTCTCATCCCCTTATTCTCCTCGGCTCATCAGCGCGTCCATTGTAATTCGTCCCAGATGACAGTTAACTACGGGTTCGTTCTCTCCGAGGCTCGGCCCTATCGCGAAGTTACCGCGTGACTGTTGAAAATTGGCGAATTACCAAACACAAACATTAATTACGGCTTCCGCGGTTTAGACCGAATTTCGCTGAACTGTCAGCCACACGTACGGAGGCCCTGGCCACCGGCGACGGTTCCCCATCGGCTTCGTACGCGTCAACGTGTTTCATTGCTATATTTATACACGAATAACCAAACTACACATGCTATGTACCGTCGTTATAACGTCAAACTAGTTTGTATATTAAATAGGAAAACGGACAATCCGGCGCTCGGCGGCCGGCGGATACCGGGGATCGTTGTAAATGTATATGAATGCTATGCAAACGAGCACCACGTTGGAAACCTTGTGATGAATGTCAAACATTTCAGTAGTCGCGTGTGTGCTTCCTATAACTGGACAATATTTAATCACTCGATACGTCAGTGGAATGCACGATCACTGGGTCAATCGGATTTATTTCTTCGTTCGTTATGAAAAATACACACATGTGTCTCCGTCAATGTTCTATCGAGATACGTATTGCAGAAATAATTGCACCGGAAAAACGTCGAAATGCATTCCGTATGCTACGAAAATCAACCTGCTAGAATTATAGCGTGTGGGATGGAATTTTTAATAACACGTTCGCGATGCCAAGTTTAGAGGATCGTCTGACGACACATGACATATATTTCTTATTCTGTTCCTCTTGGTTGTAGGTATGTTATGTCGATTGAATTGTTTTTATGCATATCTACGTAAAAAATTGATTGACTAAATTTTCCTTTTTTTCACGGAATTCTCAGCGTTAAACCACGAATTTCTTAGGTTTAATCCACGAATTTCTTAGTTTTAATCCACGAATTTCTTAGTTTTAATCCACGAATTTCTTAGTTTTAATCCACGAATTTCTTAGTTTTAATCCACGGATTTCTTAGTTTTAATCCACGAATTTCTTAGTTTTAATCCACGAATTTCTTAGTTTTAATCCACGAAATCCTTAATTTTATCCACGAAATTCTTAGCCAGATACGCAAAATTTTATGAACCCGTCTCCTAGACTAAATGAAAATATTCTCAGGTGGGTAAGAATTGCGATGGCTCCTGTGATACTTTCGCATATCGCTAGTGGTGGCGCCGGTATACCATGTTGCCTGCTCGAAATTTACCATAACTACTTGCTAGTGTTTCCGAGATCCTTCTCTGACTGTAGGCACACGTTTGCCGTGAAAGATTTCTGGTTTTCCTGAGATGGTCGGTGCCGGGATGGAGACCTCAGGATAACAAATCGACAGAAAAATCACCAGCAATATGTGCGTTCCCACACCACAAGTTCCAGTAAATGTTACCGTGAATGTAAGTGTTCATATTAGTCCCTCATGCTTCACAAACAAAATCGGTCGGGTGTGCACTCGGCGTGCGGTACGACGCGTCGCTTCGCTGTCCGTCATATCGCGGGAAATAAAGGGGGCAAACAATTGGCCCGGAGGAAGAGTGAAAAGATCGCAGGAAGTGGACTAACTTTGTCTTTCGCTCGTCTGGGAAGGATCCCTTGGATTATTTGCGACGTACACTTCGCTATCGATTAGCTATCCTCGTGGCGAGGCTCCGAGGCACTGGCAGAAGTGGTAGCGGCAGCAGCACTTCGAGAGGGATGTTTCCACCCTCTCGGAGTGCTGTTCCGTGAGAGTTAACCCTCCCCGCACGCCGCCCGGCACCGTCCGTCGTAGCAGCTGACCCAGCGAACTCGAATGACCCCGCGTGCGAGTGTACCGGGGAATTGGAGTGAGCAGAGTGAGCCAGGATTGCGCCCAACAGGACTTGCATCCATCAACCGACGGAACGACGAGGAACGGAGAGGGAGGATGCCTCGGCCACATCGCTCTTCGAGTTTACGATGACGAAAGGGGAAGGCCGAAGGGAACGCAACGAAACGGAGTAAGTGGCGGTGCGCTATATAAAAAACTGCAAGTTACGACGGACTGCGGAGTTGCGAAAAAAAGCAATCAGCCCGACCGGTGCCAGGCGGTCGCGGTTTCTCGACGGAGACCACGTAAGGTTTAATGAAGAATGACGGAAGAAAGACTCCGGTGAACATTTTCGAGCATTACATCGCGTCCTGATAAGGCCCTGATATGGCATTGTGAGCGCCTACTCAGGCCCGGATTTGGCACTCCGAAATTTCTGCCAGGGAAGAGGAAGGGACTGGACAAGACCATTAAGAAATAATGTTTGTTTAGTCCATCACTGATGTCCAATGTTTTTCTAAAGGATGCGCGTCTTTCACTGTTAAAAAAACCCATATTACCCTACACTGTAAAATAGGTACAAACGTTACTTATCCACAAACGTCCGCAATTCTTTTCTTGTTAATTTTACAAAAAAAATATTCATTTTGCAAAAATGTCTGTCAATCTTACAAATATTTTTGTAAAATTACTAAAATAATTGTGGACGTTTGTGGACAAAAAAAAATTGTCAAATGTAGAATTTTTTAACTGTTTAGGTTCATAGTCGAAACCGAGGCAAAACTGATCAGTATTGTGGACCGAACGGCGACTTGAAGCTAGGCCGGAGTCGAGCGAAGGCATAAACTGTTTTTTGTAAATTGTAATTGTAATTGCAAATTGATAACGCGGTGGAGAAACACGTGTCTTCCATTCCAGATAAATCTGAATTTTGTGTCTCGTAAAAAATATACAAAAACAGTTACAATAGTACCTTTTTTTTACTGTGTAGGTTCACAGTCGAAACCGAGGCAAAACGGACCCTCGTTGTGGACATAAATTGTTTTTTGTAAATTGTAATTGTAATTGTAAATTGATAACGCGGTGGAGAAACACGTGTCCTCCATTCCAGATAAATCTGGATTTTGTGTCTCGTAAAAAAATATACGAAAATAGTAACAATTGTCCGTTTGCCCGAGGTTCGTTTCGACCCACGCTCTTCCGCCAACGTGCAGGTCGAGTGTAATCCGACGGTGATACCACTCGGCTCGTCTTCGACGCAGCGGCATCCGTCTACCTCGCAGACGGTCGACTGTCACAGGAAACGGAGGAAAGATCACGATATATATTTTCCGCTCTCTGCTCTCATTCCTCCCGCGTGTTCGCACGAACGAACCAATATTACTGTACGTAGGAGCGCGAAAAGCTGACAAACGTACACGACATCCCACTCCGGGACGAAGGCAACGAACGGGGTCGAAAGGAGATGAAGAAAGCTCCGATACTCCGACGGAGCTGTAGAAATGTGAGCGCGGATAACACTCCAGCGCGATACGCATTCTTGGATTTTCCACCTTGTGCAGTGAGGAAGAGCAAGAATGATCTACTGAAGCGACAAACGGTGCGCCGTTGCTGTATTTGCGTCTTGTTAGTTCTGGGAGGTCGCGGATGGACACAATGAGCCGACTCGCAGAGGCAAGGCACACCGTTTCAATACCTTTCTTCGGATAACGACACCGCGCCAGCTTTGAGACTCATCCTCTCATCGTCAAGAGGCTCATTCCAGGAAAGGTCCGCGATCCTTCTGATCCGATTCACCGTGCGGTGGATGACCGAACGAGTCCTGAATTTTTCATGGTGCGAAATTGGGGTTGTTTCCGATATCGTCAAACAATGCCACAATAAGCCCAGGTCTGAGATTCAGCTCGACGGTACTTCAAGATTGGATGATACTGAAGCTACATTGCCGACTCTTTGATTATGTTCCGGCCACCACCTTCGATCAACGATACCGATTCGAATTTAGATGATATTTGGGGAGAAACGGAATACATTCCAGGAAAGGTCAGCGATCTGTCGGACCAGATTCACCATGCGGTGGATGACCAAACGAGTCCTGAATTCTTCACCAAACAATGCCACAATAATCCTAGGTCTGAGATTCATCTTGACGGTGCTTCAAGATTCGATGATCCTGAAGCCACATTATCGACTCTGATCTTCTCTATGTTTCGGCGACCTCCTCTGATCAGTAATACCTATTTACCGAATTTGGAATATCGATGTTCAGAGAGGAACCGAATACATTCCAGGAAAGGTCCGTGATATCTCTGATCCGATTCATCATGCGGTGGATGACCGAAGTTCTGAATTTTCAGAGTTCCGAATTTTTCGTTGTGCGAGTCAAACAATGCCACAATAATCCCAGGTCTGGGATTCATCTCGCCGGTACTTCATGATCGGATGATCCTGAAGTCACATCGTCGACACCCTGATCTTCTCTTGATCCATCTTTCGGCACCAACCGTTGGACAAGGATACCGATTCCAATTTAGAATATCTATATTCCGAGCGAAACTGAATACATATATCTGAGGAAAAAAAAGTTCGACGTGCCTGACAGGTCGCTCGTAAATCACGGCTTTGTTTCTGTTTGTCTCGGAGAGAATGAGGGTGAGAGGACGGGAAGCGGCGGTGAGATACGAAGGGCGAGCCAGGCCACCGGACATCTTGCGGGATTCCCTGCGGCCAAGAAACGCCACGGCCATCGTTGTCGTTCGTTCTCTCACCGGTTTCCATATATCAAGGCTGCACAGCACGGCGTGCCGCGCCGGGCGCGTGCAGGCGTCGACTGAATTATGTCTTTCGTGGTACCGGAGGGCTTCGCACGAAGGAAGCGAGCTTTCGAACAGAACCAGCGAATGCGACTTTCCCTCTGTCCGCCAAAGACGTATCGACGTCGAGTGATGGATGGCCTCCGCGCGAGACGCCGTATTCCTTACGCGACATCACGCGACACTCGTGCTTATGGTGGAATTTTTCTGGAGAAGAAAGCAGGCTGAAATGGAGAAAGGAAGTACGGAAGTAAAACAGAGATGAATGACGATAGTACAGGATTTGGTCATGCGGCATTAAGGGCGTTT
>JAPYZC010002664.1:0-21279 GCA_030522665.1 Ichneumoninae sp. A BG-2022a | reverse complement strand
ATTTTCATATACGGATGTCTTAATTTTCAATGCCATCACCGGTAATTTTAATGTACAGGTATTGGATTTTAGAATAAATTATTAAAATTCAAATACAATTTATACGAATTCTAATTTCATATACCGAGGATGTATATGTCATATAACTTTGTATATTAAACGTGTTGTAAACTTCATAACATTTTTTACAGTGCAAACACCGACCGCGCACCTAACGCTTTTGGTTAAATCGAACGTTTTATTATACGGGAAAAAAAAATACATTGTGTCACATTGTCACCTTTGCAGTAATTCGTAAAGAAATTGTAAACGACTGTAATCGTCGAGAATGAAATGTTCAACGTATTTCGTTATCTTTTATTATCACGTGTACACGTGGCCTTCGATTAAGGATATAATTTGAATACTTTATGGAAACTGTCAGATGTAAATAATACTTTTTTATTATTCAATATTATCTCTCGGTGGAGATGCCGGTACGTCGATTGAGAATGTCGAAATTTGCCGGAGGAAAAATCGATTCCTCGAAGAATCGATCCAACAGACGACATCTGTTATTCTCGGTAGCAATGTGGAAAAACTCGCGCGCAGCTTTCAGCAGGAACTGCCGCGCATTCACCATTAATCCTGGAGAATGTATCGTTCGGACCATTCGACATATTGCGTCCGTCGATGGAACAATTTTTCATCACAACAAAAATCATTCGAATGCGTTTCTTTTTCACGAATCGTCCCCCCGAGAGCGGACTCGGTGTTGAGTTTTGTGAAGGAAAACAAATGTTCACGACGAAGTTTTATCGATGACATTTTTTTTTTTTTTTAATGTCGCGAAAAATGTTATCGGTGGATAAAATAAAAAAACATGGTGTCCAGCGGTCACGTCCTGGAAATTGTCCTTGAATGTCCTTCACGACGACACGAAAAAATGAAAGGGACAAAGTTCAGCGAGAGCCGACGGTCGAAAAATGGACCTGACAGTCCGAGGACCAGGTGTGCGACCCGAGGGGAGAGGTAACGCGGGTTCTCGTTTGCAATAACACCATAAAGTATGTATTCTCAAACGACTGTGCAAAAGGCGTTCCCGAAGGAAAAAGAAACAACCCTGTGACCTTGACCACCGGGCTTCAATAGCACAGCGTGCAAAATTATCTTCATCTCACTCCTCGCGAAAATGGCAGACGCAAAACCCCAATTTTCACAGCTGGGGAAATAATAATTTGTACGATACTATTGTATTGCAATGTACTATTATTGTTGGGAGCGTGGAATTGAAAAAATACACTAAAAAAATAACACGACTGACGGACTTGGGTCGATGGCTCGTTGGCAATATAAATATAAGAAATCTAATATAAATATAAACTGTAAATAATCTTTTAAACGTATCAACGTCCGTACCATGCAAAATACTGTCAATAAATACAATTATTACTATTAAAAATAACACTACGTTATTATCCGTGTTGGCTGGGACAAGAAATCGATGTAGTGCAGTAACAAGTTTACGTACTCCGCATACATTCACCTGATACATTTTATTTCCAAGTCAAAGTTGATATTTTTCGTTCCTCTTCCTTATTTTTATTTAACTGCACCTGTATTTCGGACGGTAGATCGTTCAGGAAATTACGCGCCTGCGCAATGCGCCAAGTTTTATCGCCAGAGAAGCGGTCATCGGCAGGGGGGGGGGGAGGGCAACGTGTGTTGCACTCTGTTCGAGAGGCACGGCCACCTCGTCTTCGAATCGCTTTAAACATTCGACTGCCGTCGATCAGGGCCGTATCACGTGCGCACCTTTTTTGTTTTGTTTTTTTTTTGTTTCCTCGACAATGACCGAGGGCAGCTGCCGCGGCAAACACGCACGCGGTTAGCACGCACGTGACCGTGGTTTTAAATTGACTTCGTTCCAACTGGACGTGTCGCTCGTTTGGTCTTTAATGGCCCACGAGGCACAGCGAATCCGACTACCGGTGATGTATTAATTATCGGGCATGGCAACGATCACTCATCCAATCGGACGATCGTTACGATACTCGATGTGTATTGTAAATACCAAACTATACCTGCGGCCGCGTCAGCGCGCTAAGGAATATTTATTTTTATTTTTTGGAATTGGCAAAAACCGAATATACATTTTTTATATTTTACTTCCAACGCTAGTTCGCATATGAAGTGTTGACCTTGACACAAAATCTATTTCTATTTTCAATTTTTTATTACCTGTGTGGTAATAAAATATATTAAATAATTATACAGTTATCATTGTAGCAAATACTGCACGCAACTTTAAAGACTCCGATGATTATTAATCGTCTGAGGCGCCAACGCGTGTAACGAATATTAAGGAATATTTTTCTCAAGGACACAGTAGTGAGTAACCGTACCTGGAGTCTGTAAATTCTTTTTTTTCATTGATGTACTAAAGACGTCACGGCCTCGTCCAACGTATTAAAAAAAAAAAAAAGGGTGGGAAAGATGTATCTCCGAGATGGCAAAGTTATAATTTTATAACAGTGAAAAGTAGCCCGGCTATGAGCCAGCGCGTATAATAAATATTAAGGAATATTCTTCTCAAGGACACGCTAACGGGTAAAACCGTACCGGCGCTCTGTAGAGTCGTGTATTTTCATTGGTCTACCGATGACATCACAGCGTCGTCCTACATCATATTTGTATTCATAAAAATAATTAAATTTTTAAAAAATCGATGAAGAGGTTTCATCTGCGAGATGGGAAAGGTACAACGATAATTTGATGAACGTGAAAAGTAGCCCGAGCAGAAGCGTACGCCCCTGAATCTCGGTGGTTTTACGAGCGCGCTGGTAGGGGGCGGCGAGTCGGCGGGTCGAGAGAGCGGTTCGTAGGTCGTGGAAGGACTCTCGAGGCTCGAGAGAGGAGGAACGTGGTTGGCTGGCTGTCCGGCGGGCTGGCCTGCATCTCTCGCAGTCGCGCCGTTTCTCGCGTATACGCGCCCCGATCATCATCCGCACTACACACAACACAGCTCGCTTCTCCCCACCGCCCCGTTCCCGAGAGCATGGCGAGGGCGAAAAGTTTATTATAACAAAAAAAAAAAAAGCCCGCGTCTCCCGATCATCGTCGCGAGTATAAAGGCCGCGGCCGAGTGAAAGTCGCCGTCGGCCCTGAAAATCCGCGGCTATCGTTTTTGGCAGCGGCGTAAGTGCGACGAAAGGAGGGAATCCTATGTTGTCTCGTGTGTAACGATGCGGGAATGGAGGGGGAAGACGGCCACCATGTGAATCGAGCAGTCGCCTCGAAATTGTGCTGGTCAGGTTGAGCGCTTCGAAAAAAAGCCTCGACAATAAATATTATAAATCACCTGTTAAAAAAAAACTAATAGAATTCGAAACTGGAAGAGTTTTCGTACAAACGAGGCGACGAGAGTGCCCGATCTAGTGAGAGCTTATAGGACTGCAGTAAAGCACGATAAACGTCACGTGAGCTAAAGAGTCTCGCGATCGAAGAAGTTGTGCTGGTCAGGTGTCGACGAAAGTTCACCGCCCATTAAAAAAACAAGAGAAAGGCACGCGACACTCATTCCGTCAGCGCGAAACGAAGCGCTCCGTCTCAGCCTGACAAACAAATCATACGCCGAGGCGGTTGATGCGCCAGTGTGAAAAGCCTTGAGTCCTGAAGCCTGTGACAGGAAAAGTCACGCCACGCCAATCAGACGGCCCTGACTGGATCGCACGCCATCGTGGTCGTCGTTCCTCCGTTCGGTCTAGCCAGTGCGCGATTGGTCGAGGCGGCGGAGTTGCTGCGCTCGCCCCCGTGACGCGAGACAGTTTGGCGCTCACTCAACGCCGTCCCGAATTCCGTCGTTCCTATCGCCCATCGTGATATCCTCGTGCGGGCCGGATGAGATACAACGGTGAAGGCAACAACAAAACCCAAAGCAACGAGAACTCATCGGTAGTTTCGAAACTCTCGTTGCCTCGCGCACGTTTCTCGTCATTAAAAAAATAACTAAAAGACCTAAACATAAGATAACTAAAATCCGTCGTTTCTCGAGCCACCGGCAGTGCGCGTGTGCAGTTCGCACGCCGAACGGTGCACCGTAGAGGAAAGACAGACGGATTATATCGTTCGAGAGGAACGAAACGCAAGGAACTCCCAAGTGTAATATACAGAGCTCGAGGGGGAAAAAAGTGACCGGCGCGCAGACAGCATTGGCGAGGTCGGAAGGCGTGCATGCGTAAAGCGCCTGCGCAGTGCGAAACAGCGAGGGAGCGATAGAGACGCGAAATGGCGAAGCCCTCAGCGCCGCAGACGGTGCGACCGCGCTCGAGCTCCTAGGGAGTTTTTCGGGCACTGACGGGGAGGGTAAAATAGCCGCACGCTCGTCTGTGGCGGCGGCGCGTAGTGTAAAACTCCGCACAGTGCAGTCGAAAGGGAAACGACGACAAGGTGCGTGCGGCTGTCTTGTCTGGCTGGCCGCGCTCTCTCTCTCGCGTCCTCCCACCTTCGCCGTTCGAGGACGAACGGGGAGCAACGAACGAAGCTTCTCGGGGAGGGACTCGGGGCTTCGAGCCTCGAAAAGTATAATCGCGTGGGGTTGTGCGCGCACCGATGTCTCTTCGCGCCCGAGACATATTATTCGAGAGTGAAGTTTTTTCCCTGCCAAATCGTTGCAGCTTTCTAGCTTAACGGGAGACAGAATATTACACACACATATATATATATATATAAATCTATATATATTTATATACGGGAAAAAGGAGATAGGAGAAGAACTAAGAGGGTGATTTAAAGTGTCAGAGAAGGCGGAGGTGAAGAATGAAGGACTCGAACTGCACGGAACGGCGCGAGAGGGCCGGGAACTGAGTGCGACGCCGGACGAGCCTTAAATATCGATCTTGGCACGGGAGACGCGTGTGCCGTACGCCCCCTCCGCGCAAACTCGCGCGTCGTGCAGTATTACAGTATAACTCGTTCCGTCGGTGTACTAGCAACCACGCTGCTCGGGTGTTGGGTAGTATTATTACGGTAGCGCGAGTACGTGCTCTCGGACCCGTCGGCTTGGGTAGTTCCGTTCGCGATACCGAGACGTTTGTGGCTCGTCGATACAAACATTTTTTTTTTCTTTAATTTTCGTTTCTTTGTTCTCGCGATCTTTGAGAGAGCGCGTTCGTGAATTCCATCGCGCTCTCGACCGTGGCGCGTAGAGTCGGGCCTTGCCGGAGTTCGCCTCGTGGTCTGACGGCCGACATTAGCGGAATAATATTTAAGAAGAGAAGGAAGAAAAACGTGTTCGTCGAGTGGATTGTGCGAGGATATAAAAAATAGCCGAAGTAAAAGAGAAAAGGAAAAATCTGAATGCCAATGCAGAGACAGACCGATGGATAGAGAAACCGGGTAGAATTGGCGGATTCGTCGGGAAGTGCGGTCGACGATCGACGGAAATAAATAATTAAAAGATTTCTCGAGGTGTGCGCGCGCGCGCGTCTGCGTTTGATACGACGAGGCACGATAATAACAATAGCAACAACGGAGGAACGAGACAATAGCGTCAAAGAGCGGGATAAAAATGTGGCAGCGTCATTCCGAGGGCGAGAGATCGATTTCGGTCAGTGGCGAGGCGTTTCACGAGGCCTCGGCTAATCCCCGCCGCTTCACAACTCGCCGCAGCGTCTCGTCGAGTCTCGCTGTGAATTTCGCAGAATCGACTATAACACCGGACGAGCCGATGATTCCGGGATCGAATTGAATCCTTGTTTTTTTTTTCGCGTCCATCCGGCGCCTCTCGCGCGATGCTCGTGAAACTGGGCTCGTTGCACCGTGACAACGGCGACGATAAATGGAGACGCTGTTGAAGTGGCGAGATACACACAAAAAAAAACACATCGCCCAAAACTCGAGGCGGACGAGAGAAATTGGAATTAAAAACATTGGCTGCAAAAGTCCCCGCCGTTAATTATTTCGTATAAAAAAATAATGACTAAATTACAGAAACCAAAAAATTGAAGTGCAATTACCTGGACGATGAACTAATTTGGTCAAAAATATAAGAAAAAAAAACGAAAGTATAAAAAAAAAAAAAAAATTGCGCACTATAAAAATTGAAAATAGCTGTCTTTTATACGAGCCCGTTTTTAAGGCAAGCATGGTCTCTACGTACAGTGTGGCGAAAGAGGGCGCCGTAGGGGTTGCGGTTGGTGTCGGAGCGATGCACTGTCTCCTGCCTCACTGCGCCGGTGGCCCACACCATCTATCGCCTCATCCACAGAATCCGAATCACAATCACGTGCATACACACAATCATCAGCCGCCACCGCCTCTGAGTCCCCACGGGCATTTGACCCAACTCAATCATGCTCAGCATCAGTTGACGATAAACATAACTCAGCAACAACAACAGCAACAGCAACAACAACAACAACAACAACAACAACAGCAGCAGCAGCAACAACAACAACAACAACAACAACAACAACAACAACAACAGCAGCAAAGACAACAGCAGCAGCAGAATGAGCACCAACAAGCTCAGGCTCAGCAACAACAGCAACAACAGCAGCAACAGCAGCAACAACAGCAAGCTCCGCCTCCGCAATATCGTATCGTCGCGACGAATGCGAGTAAGTCATCGATGGAACACCGACCCGTGACGATGAAACGACACAACCGCTCTCAATGTGTTTTCCAAATACCAATCCTTTTTTTTTTGTTCTCTTCCTTCATTTCCTAACGAGGCTCCAGTCGACATCTTGTTAGAGTCGTTTGTAGTACTTTACTTAACTCGGTGGGAAAATTGCAGTTTTACGCACGCTTCGCGTGAAACTCAATTTTTCACTCCTTGTGAAGTTAAATTTGAGACGATTGTCGTTCGATAAATTTTTTCTTGACTCGTGTGATTGCAAGACACGAGTTAGCTTGTGTCGTAGATTACGATACAAGTGCGGTAAAGCGAACATTATACGCAGGTTGCAAAGTGCGGCGAGCGCGATCCACTGCACAGTCTTCGTACAATATTCGCTATACCGCATTAGTATCGCATAATATTTTTTGTAACTAATGCAGCAAAAGTGCTACTTTCGTGTCTGATTATTGTGGCGCTGCACAGCAAGTTGCGCATGCGCACGTCGACCCGATTTTACTTCTCGCACGCTTTATAACTATTAAGCGTGCGAGAAGTAACATCGGGCTGACTTGCGCATGCGTGTGTAAAGCGCCACTTATGCCACTCTCTGCAGGCCCGAGAAGTAACACTTTTCACGCATAAGTTACAGATACACATTTTTTTATCAAAACGCAGAATAATGGGTTTTCAAATTTGATTTGTTTCTTACTGTAAACGAACAATAGCAATTGTCAAAGTCGTCAAATCAAATCGTAGTTTCGTATTAACGCTCAATTGACAAAAATATTGCTTCGACCAAGAAAATAACAGTAAAAACTCCGAGGGGAAAGGCAGATCGTAATTGGTCGTTGGGGTTTAATCGAGCATTGCCAGCTGACGATTTAGAAGCTTTTCACTCGTCGTTTATCGGAGCCACGTTTTCTCTCATATCAATGGCAACCCGACCTACCCTTCGAGACCCCACACGCTGCGTCCCCTCGTCAGACACCACGAACTCCCCCCCCCCCTACCCGCCCCCCCTTGATTTATTTCCCTATCCCCTTTTCGCCACATTGTCTCTTTAATCCCTCTCTCGCCATTTCCTTTAGTGTATTTTTTTTATTTCCATTCATCCACCCCGCAAAAACACCTTGTGCGCACCTCGTGCTCTAGCCTGCTTCCTCTTTGATTCTTCAGAACGTGAGACGGTCAACGGTCGCCGTAATCTTCCCGTCGGCATGACACACCCGTTCCTGGACTTCCGGTGGGCCCGTCACGGAAATTCACTTTTTTTCCGTTCACCCGGTATGTTGGCTGATGATGACAAAAAAAAAAATACACACGTACACATATTAAATGACGCATACGCTCGCTGGTTGCCCCGTCGACGCCTCGGCTCGAGCTGGCGCCTGTATCGACGATGCTCCACTTTAGTACTTTAGGATAACGTAGTAGACCTCCGTTTTTTTCATGCTTCGTACGACGCTGACGAAATACCCATTCATGCAATTTCACAAAGCGATGCCCTTTTCGTCAAGCGTCTCGTTTGTAAGGCCGGACGGGAAGCTTTGAGGGGAAGTGAAACAGCTGTGCGTGCCAGAGAGATAGCTGCAATTTTCAAATTAACTTTATTTAATGGTGCTATTTTTTTTTTTTTTTTTTTTTATAGAGAAAATTAATTCGGGACGGGTGCGGAATTACCGTGCGCATCCGGGTCGAATTTGCTTTTTTCTAGAAAAAATAGCACCCTTGAGAAAAGTTCATTACAGTTTTCATTACCGACCGCCGGATTTCACTTCCCCGTAAGGTGGCCTGAGCGGTTGCGCTCCCGCCAAACGTGAGTTTAGGGAAAAATTTCGAATACCTCTCTATGGGATAAAAATCTGAAAAAAAAACAAGTATGTGGAGGAGCAAAGATTGTTTTTGTGAAATAATAATTCTAATTTGTCATTAACAAATTAAAGATGAAAGTCATTATTCAACAAATTACTCGGCAACTTAACTATTTTATTATGTAGCTTCATAAAAATAATTCTATTATTTTTCTGAATACGTATGAATTTTTTCAGAATTTTTTGTAATCTTTGAAAATTTTGAAAAAATTCATACATGTTCAGAAAAATAATAGAATTATTTTTATGAAGGAAAATAGTTAAGTTGCCTGGGAATTTGTTGAATAATGATTTTTATCATCAATTTGTTGATAACAAATTGGAATTATTATATCATAAAAACAATCTTTGCAGCACCTCGCATATACTTGATTTTTTCAGATTTTTATCCCATCGAGAAGTGCTCGAAATTTTCTCCGAAACTCACATTTGGCTGGACTCTACCAATGAGCTACCTTAATCGGATTTTCTATTTTTAAAACGATGCACAGTCGATTAGCCGATTGCCCAAACGAACGCCGCCTCTTTGAGATCTTGCATAATGAGGAATTCATTTTTCCTTTGTCAAATTTTATTTATTTTTTTTTCATTGCTGGGAAAACCGCAGATTCGTCGATGTAAACAAACGATATAAATAGGTCGATCCGACAGTTTGCACGGTTGTAAAAATTTTGGCGTGGAGCCGACTCGTGCTCTCTTTCAACGCTAGTAGTAGCACGTGGTCTCTTTCGGCCGTTAGTAAATTAACAGTGCCGGAAGGCTAAAAAGCACCTCAAAGAAGATATTTTTTGCCTTATAGCTTTTTGAATTATTTATTTATTTAATTTCAGTTTTGTGCAGCTAACTGCAGTAATCGTCCAAATAATGTAAAATGACAATGCTGGAAGGCTAAAAAAAGTGCCTCCAAGAACCGACGGTTTGATCGCTATTGCCTGCAATTTTTTTGCCTTACTGCTTTTTTATTAATTTAATTTTAGTTTTGCACAGCTAGCTGCAGTAGTCATTAGAATCATGTAAAATGACAATGCTAGAAGGCTAAAAAGTGCCTCATAAAACCGACGGTTTGATCGCTATTGCCTGCAATTTTTTTGCCTCACTGCTTTTTTATTTATTTAATTTTAGTTTTGCACAGCTAGCTGCAGTAGTCATTAGAATCATGTAAATCGACAATGCTAGAAGCCTGAAAAGTACCTCGAAAACCGACGGCAAGGCAAAACAGTTGCAGCAGTAAATAATTGCCACTGCATTGTTTGTTGCCTCACTGCTTTTTTATTCATCTATACTTTTTATTTTTGCGCACCTTAAAAGCTGCAGTAGCCATCCGAATCATGCTTCATCGTGGACATAATCGATCATTGACCAGTGGAGCGAATAGTCAGCCATTGCTTTTTTTTTAATTTAATTTTTTTTTCCTCCGCTTCTCGCTTGCCAATATTTTTTATTTCTCGTAGCTTTCGCACAGCCGAATACAATTCGTCGAGTTATATCGGTCCCTCGCCCGTAATGCAGAGGTGTTAATTGTGTTAGCCACGCAACGCACTGTGATTGGTCCGCGTCGGTCTCTCCTCCATTTGTCCATGCATAATAAAAAAAAAGTGAGCGCATACCAGACAGATCGTCGGAGTCCTCGACGAAAAGCGTGCACGGGTTTTTCGTGCGTCCGCAAATAGAAACGAACACACGGTTCGACTCCTGACAGATAGGTCACGGGGTTGGATCAACCGTCCCGCCTGAGGCTGCGCGCGCACCTCACCCACTCCCCGTTACCGACCGCGCGTCCGAGCGCCCGCTCTGAAACAACGCGCTCCCTCCCGTTCATTCCAGAAGAGTCCGCGCGCACGGCCAAAGTTCGTTATTCTACGGCGATAACGACCTCCAGCTAATGAGAAAAAGTTAGGCGTAAAAAAAAAAATTTTTTTTTTTTTGCGACGACTGTTCTATTTTACCAACCGGCGGTAACAATGAGACGCGCCTTGGTACGGTCGAGCGAATGCACGCGATGGGAATGAAAAAGGAAATCCGTCTGTCCTATTCCGCAATCGGAAAAAGAATTTGAATAATTTGAGAACGAGGGGAAAGGGAACGGAAGGGACCGTCGGAGTCGGCGGAGTTTGCTGCACGGAGCCGTATTGCTCCGGCGTTCTCCGATATGGGTCGATCGATGGAACGTGGCCTGCCTCATCCCTTCCGGTCTCCTCCTTCCACCGTGTAACGCTTCTGTGCGAAGCGAGAGAGGCCACGTGGAGAGAGAGAAAGAGCTTGCCGAACGCGACTCCATCGCGGCATCCGACTCGTCCTCGAACTAATTTATCGAACTATATTCCGGTCAGAAAAATTGTTTTCCAGGAACCGGGCAAACAAAATTTCGACGCTTTCCCGTGAATGCTCTTAGAGCACATCTCTTTATAAACGATTTTTTTAATGTTTATAAATGTTTATTTATTTCTTCTTCCTATGGATTTGTGCCAGAGGCCAAGTTCCAGTTCATTTATTTATTTATTTACGGGACACGCCCTTTTACAATGAAAAGAAATACAGCTTTAAAGAGAAAAAAGCACAATGGTATTTCGTATCATACAGTGTATCCAAATTATTGAAATTATAACATCGCAGTGGGACGAGATTAGGTTATCAATGGTAGGGGAGTTTCGGAAGAAGTTTGGGTTATTCGTAGAGTAATAATGCACTTGTAAGCAGAGCTGGGCAAAAAGTACTTAAAGTACTTGATACGTAATATCGTACGTATTCAATACTTTAAGTACGCGGTACCATAAATACTAAATACTTCAAGTACTGTACTCAATTTTGTTTTAGAATGATGTTTAAGAATATTTTGCCGGTACTAAAAGTGCTAGGCACTTCAAACACCAAGTACTTTAAGTACTTTGCCCGGCTCTGCTTGTAAGTTGAGATTCGGCCACCAAAAAGGTGGTTTATGAATAATTTTAAATAACTATAAATATTTGAAAATATTTATAAATGTTTTCCACTGCTTCGAGTGAATTCCGTACGATTGATAGTTGACGAGCGTCTCGCCGTCTCCCGGCGTGCTTTACCCGGTAGCGGTGTAGACTGTAGAGTCCAACGTGTTACGTTGCGGCCACTCCGATGGTAACTTTGCCAGCGCGATGTATATAGCTATACAGTGAGGCAGGCCGATATCCTGGCATCTCTCCGTAGGCCTCGAACCCCGTGTCGATGAGGGGGGAAAAAATAAGCTCGAAGATCTCGTTAGCGTAATTTTTTCTTTGTGCGTCTTCCCAACCGAATTCGTGACGTAGCTGCAGGAGAGGGGGGGGGGGGGGCGCCTCGTGCCGCGCACGGCTAATGGCTCGAGCGGTGCAGTTACGTCACGCGCTGGCTTTCACGGTTCCTCCGATAAAACTCCCACGAGCATAACTTATGTGCATCCACTATCTGCACTATGAACAGTTGGGAAAATTATCGGTGTCCTTGAGAAAAAATAAATAAAAATAAAGCAACTGTAGAAGCCCCGACGAGCCCATTATAGAGAGTGTAAAAAGTGACGAGTCACCGTCACTCGTCCTTGGTGTCCTTGGAAAAACACAAATAAAAAACAAATGCGACCGATAGGCGAATAGAAACAATTATACGAACCCTCTCCGAACTCATTATAGAGAAAGATAGAAAGTGTAAGAAGTGTCGAGTCACTGTCACTCGCTGGCATGTTAATTGGAAACGCTCGTTGTTACCAGTTGCTCGTCTCGAGGGAATCCTAGTTGTCGGAAGACTGCCAATAACGGTGTCGGTACGGCTTCAACCGGAAGTTGAGTGCGTGGCGCTGTCCGCGCGCGACCACCTGCATTCCCAACGTCCGTGTTCCATCCCGCAAAAATCGCGTGACACTCGTAAATACTGTCGCGTTGTTGTATCTTTACATCCGTGTCTTTTGATCGAATTTTTAGAAATATTTTCACAACGAAGGTAAATTAATTTATCGGAGGCCGAATCGAGAATTTCGCGAAGACCTAAAGCCCTCGAAGGCTCTCTTCAAGCTCAATGTAGGATCTCTGCGCTCGCCTCGTGTTCCCGAGCGAACGACAGAGATCCGCTGTTCTTCTCTACGAATATATACATATATATATAATATATATGTATGTATAGGAAGTTGATACGGTCCTGGGCGAAGCGCGTCAATCCTCGTGGTGTACCGGGAACCGTGCAGCACTCGTGCCTACCGTTAGCTGCAATCGATGCGTTCGCGGGACCACAGATAGCAGCACCGAACTACTAACGATCCCTGCCCACATGTGCAAACATGGCTTCCCGCGATACTCCTCGTTTCACGAACATATCGTAAGACATTTCGGGGAGCACGTTTGTCCGTCCACGTTCGTAAGTTCCACAAGGCCTTACTTGTCTGCGTTATCGTATTCGTCGATCGTGTGCGGTCGGGCGCGCGTGTCGCGTCCGCAACGGCGAACGCCTGTAAAATTGTAACGAAAACTGGGCCCGAAAAAAAAGGCAGTGCGACCCAAGGAGTGTTCGACGAATATCCCCGTCGCTCCGTCTCTCTGTCTCTCTCTCCCTCGAGTATTGCGAGTGAAAAAAAAACATACACGAACTGTGCGCGAGTGAGTGTGCCGAGAGCGGAGATCGACAGAGGGAGTTAGCGTTGAAGGTGCGAGGGAGACACGAAAGCTCGAGTCACGCGGAACTCACGCCGATAGCCTGCTCGGACGACGTGTGCGTCGAGTGGTTCGACGTTACAACTTATCAACCGTTTTTTTTCCCTTGTTCTCGATGAATCGACACGTCTTGTTCCACCGGTGCGACTCGCCGGTTTTCGAACATGAAAAAATCACGCTCGATTCCGTCGAATCAATAAGAACGACTGTGCCGGGAATTCGTCCCGGCCGTTGCCGCCCGACGTCGTGTCGCGATTATCGTTTGACCGTGTCCGCTTGAAAAAAAAAAACAGCCGACGGGTTTTTCGTCGCCGCGCGTAGGTTATATTCCGACGATCATCGCTCCGAGCGCGCGCGCGCGCGCTGCGGAGAATCTCGCACGCGGGCGACAGTTGGTACGTACGCGAACGCGATTGGTCGGCGCGACAATCGGGCTCTACGATGCGTCTCCTCCGATTGGCCAGTCGACGATTGCGCACATATATCACGCTCGGAAATTCGCGAGCCGAGGGGAAATAAAAAGAATCGAAGGAAAAACAGTCGCAACATTGCGACCGAGCACGAGTGTTTTCGCTTGTGTGTCGTTCGATCGTCGAGCACGTCGGATAAACGAAGAAAAACACGTTCTGTTCGAAGTTAACGAAGTGTCGCGAAGTTGTTGCACGCTCATGATATGGTAATTACGTTAGACACGCTGATATTAATCTTCCCGTTCGATTATGCACGTCGAAGAGACCTTGGGCTCGTGTGCGTGTCTGGATTTTTCCCCCCCCCCCTAAACTCGTCCGAATTGCACTCCACGTACAATTGTTACGGGCTAAGCTCGTCGCTATTTCTGAGCTAGAAATAATCGCACCGAACATCGCGTACGCGAGTCCTAGACTCTGAGACGGCTTTAGATAAGTCGGGGAAACGTGCGAGGTAGCCAAACTCAAGAAAATTCGCGGTTTCGAATTGCAATATGTTACGCTCCCGTGTCACTGTGTCTCTGATGATTCACGATATTCCACTCTCGTCCGGCTCGAGACTGACGTCCAATGCGGACAAATTAAACATTAAAAAAAAATAATACTATAATAATAAGATTTAAAAAAAATTACTTATTTGTTTTGCAAATAAGTTGCAAAAAAATATTAATAAAATTTAAATTTGCCACGTGTAATTTCTGTGCCGAGGAGTTTTTCCATAGAATAAATAAGAAACTTGGAGACATGAGAAATTCTGTGTTGCGACTGTGCAGTGCAGTTTTCGATTAGCCAGGTGCAATTTGCGCGCAGAGGAATTTTTCCACAGAATAAATAAGAAACTTGGAAAAATCAGAAATGTTGTGCTGCGACTCTGCTACGCAGTTTCTGTATGCATACGTAGACATTAATGGATCGTTGTTTAATTTCAGGATCGGAGTTTCATGTACCTGGACAGAACTACGTCGCCCAGCCAGGTGGGCATGTGGGAGGCGGAGGGGGTAGCGTAGGAGTACAAGGAGGCAGAGGGCCGCCTTCCCTGGGAAGCGTACAGTCCATAGGTCAGACAACCGCCGGTATAAACCCGGGTGGTCCTCAGAGCGGACAGCAGCAGCCTCCGCAGTCGCAAACCCCCGGCGTCCAGCAACAGCAGTCGCAAGGACCCGCTCCGACGACTACTCCGCCGGTGCACACGCCGTCGCCTCAGGAAATGGGGAAACAGGCTCACCTGCAGGCGCAGCCGCCTATGCAACAGGGTTACATGCCCAATCCGCCTAGGCCCGTCTCGCAGGTCAGTTGCAATTCACAATTTTTATTTTCTTTTACTGGAAAATTTTATGCAATTGACTGGGTAAAGTGACCGGTCATTTCGGAAAATTACCTTGCAGAAATTTCATAATAGGATAAACATTTTTTGTACATTATTATTATTATTAATATTTACAGAAAGAAAGTTATTAACTGATATAATCTGCTTCAAAAATATTTTAACTATATATATATATATATATATCTGCTATCACAACAAGATCACATTAGCATATGCGAGTCGAGTCTGTTTTTGAACTGATTTACTGTTTCAGCTAAATACCTAATAATTCAAATAAATACCTAAAATTGCTCAAAGTTGATTTTTTTTTTCTTTCTATGATTGCCAATTTTGAATCGCACTTTGCGGAAATGCCATAACAGGATGAAAATAAAAAATAAAAAAATATTCCGATTTTGGGTGAAATTTTCCTGAGGGAGTCTTAGGTAAAAAAAAAAAATCGTAATTTTATTTATTTTAACAAATCGATTATTCTATTTCGTTGTCGCGTTTGATTAATCGGTTGTTTACTTTCAATTTCGTACGCAGCTCGCATCGCTGCTTGTCGACGAACAATTGAAAGCAAATGTTTGTCCTTTACAATTCCATCGACGGAAGAACGTCGGTCGATTCGATATAGAATACAATTAATTTAATGATGAAGACGTACGTTTCGCAGGGTTACTACCCGCCTGGGCCGAGGCCGCAGCCGCCGAGAGGACTGGGACACAGAAGCGGCCAGGGCGGCGGCACCCAAGTCGTGGGCATGCAAGGAGTCGGCGGTGGGGGCGGTCAAGCGGCCGCGATGTTTACCCATCAGGGTATTCCGGTGCCGCAGGGTGCGACCATGTTTGTCCAGAATCAAGTGCCCAGTATTCATCCGGGTTCTCATCAGCAAGCTATGTACTCGCACGCTCTGATGCCCTTGGTGAGTACGATTACTTATTACTCTCATTCCCCCCCCCCCCCCCCCCGAAAAATGTTCTCTATTCACCCGTTGGAAATCCGAATAAACGACAAAATTTTTTTACATTTTTCTCAATTTTTCTCACAGTTCTCGGCGACGCAGCAGAGGCATCAAACGCATCAGGGACAACCTTATTATCCGGCTTACGGACCGCACACGATCGTGACGCCGCCAAGCATGTACTCATTCGCGGCGGGACAAGGAGGTCCCTGTAAGTTTCGCAGGATTATTTAGCCCTTCACGTACGGAATCCTCGTTTAACGAGGAGCTAGACTTTGCCGAGACGCAACCTTCGAACGATTCGAATAACACGTCGACGTGCTAAAAAAAATCTGAAAAAATTCACAGACGTACCTTGAAGTGTTGCTTTCTTGATAAGGCAGAAGAAAATTTATTACGAAGATCCGTATATTTTTTGTGCTTAAGAGAAGGTACGGTCGTTTTCTCTCGGCAAAAAGTCGCCCGTACTTGAAGCGTTAATCGCGCGTGTGGCTGTAGTAAAACCGTATGAGTTTTCCCAGTTACTCTCCGCAGTCTAATGTGTCAATGTCGATTGTAATTTTGCGACGAATGAGAGACCTTCGATGTCGATTGGATTTGTAACTGGGCGACTCAACGGCGAGACTCAGCTGACCCTTTAGAGAGGCGATCTTCTAACAGTCAAAATTTGTTTTACTCGTTAGATTTTTATCCACCAACGAATGCGATGAATATAAGTAGGGCAAGTGCTAATGCCGTAAGCGGAGGAGGTCAACACGTAGGAGGCCCGCTGGCCGGTGCCCAAGGAGCTGGTGGCGTACCCCAGGGTACGCTTCAGCAGCCGTCGCAACAGCCTCAGCCGATACCCTCGATGGCTATACCTCTTGCTCAGAACGGTAAGCTTTGTTGTAAAAAAAAAATGCACCAAACGTTCTATATCAAACGTAATAACTATCGTAGCAATTAACGGTTCTTTCACAAGTGCGACATGGTTAACTGACCTCGTTATGATCGTAAGAAACGTCGATAATGTTTCGCTACCTTCCGAACCGTGTTACCGAATTGCGTGCAAGGGTTGATCAGGTAGTCGATTGTTACGAAGAAAACGGAGCTCGCTGGCTAGGTAGAATTTCAATTTCAACTAGTAAGCTTCACAGTATAAAAACATCGTAGATACTGAAAGTTTTTAGAGAAATTAAATTTCATGTACAGCTCTAGTGAAAAATTAATGTACAGTACATTAAAAACGTTGGAAATAATTTACTTTCATGTTACTGTAATAGTACGTTACGATACTGACGATAACACTTTTTTGACGAGTGTTGCGATCACACGAGGTCAGATAAAGTTTTTTTTACACAAGTATCGTACAAAATGTTTACCTCACAGGGTGTGAAAATTGAGGTTTTTCTTAATTAATCACAATTGTACATTAAATTTAATGTACCAGTTTTTGCATACAAAATTTCAATCCGGTGCAAATTTACAATTTTTTAATAGTGTTTCTTCTAAAAAAAATACTCTCCAAACATTCTTTATCGATCGTGGCAACTAAGATAGTTGTCCTAGTAACTATCGTAGGAATTATCACATGTAATAGTTCTTTCGTAAGTGCGACATGGTTGACGGATCGCGTTAACACGGTGGCCGCGGTCAGGGAAAACCGGGAAAATTCAGGGAAAAAAAACCTGGCCAGGGAATCAGGGAAAAGTCAGGGAATTTCAAAATTGGTCAGGGAAAAATTAAATTGTCGCTGAACTGTGTATAAAGAAATGAGAAATACGTAACAGGGAGCCTTAAAAAAAATGGAACATTTCGAAAAAACAAAAAAAAAATAGAATTAAACATTAATATAATAATTAGGCATTTCTATTTGCATGATTAATTTCTTTTATTAGAAGTCGTTACAAGTTTGGCTAGGAAAAATGTTTAATTGCTCAGTGAAAAGTCAGGGAATTTTTCTGCGGGGAAAAAACGGCCAACATGCGTTAAGTAAAAACCGTCGACAATGCTTCGCCAACGTCCAGACCGCGTTACCGAATTGCGTGCAAGGGTTGACCAGGTAGTCGATTCTTACGAGGAAAACGGAGCCCGTTGGCTGGGTACAATTTCAATGCTACCAAAATCCTCGAAAATCGATCCTTTTCGACGAATCTCGTTCTATTCAGCGAGGCATTTCACGAATTATTTACGACCCTTTGTATAGGTGCGTTGACGGGACGTGGACCGCTCGCTTCTCGAACCTATCGCGACCTCCGGTAATTCTCGTCTTCAGGTAGAAAAATCCTTCGGTTATCCCCGGACGTTCTTGCCGATCCTCGTAGTTTCCTTCCGGCGCAATCTCGGACAGTCCTTTGGGAGCTTGCGGAGGGAACGGACACCTCGAACTTACTCTAGTCTCTCTAGTCTCTAGCAATCGTCCGATTGACGTAGTTACGGTGCTTGTGAATATTTTAACGGAAGATGTTCGTACGACATAATGTTTATCGTTTGTACGAGGACGGTTAGTACAATGAGCCTTCGAGACGAGAACCGCCTCACTATAATTTATACCGGAGTCGATTTTTATTTTATTTATTTATTTATTTATTTATTTATTGACGGGCACTGCCCTTTTACAAAATATAAGGTCTTATACAGATGGCGTTGTGTTTTATATTAAGATAACATTTTTGGATTATTTAAAATTAAGATAACATTTAAATCTCATACAGTTCAATATAGGGTATCACAGAGACGTATATATAACTGCTTTGGAACCATTTTACCATTTTTTATTATTATTTTTTTTATAGTATAGAAACTCTCTAAGTAATTTACGATACTGGTGCGATAAAATGTTGCCGAGTGTGAGTTTGCAATCACGCGAGGTTTGGCAGTTTTAGTTTCACAAAGTGTAAAAATGGGGGGTGAAAAACTGCAATTTTCGCACCGAGTGAGGTAAATGGAGTTCATTTACGCTGTCGTTTAAGTTAGCTTCAAATTACAGTGTAACAGAGGTTGGGCTACATTATTGCACTTTTAAATCATCACATCGCATTCGGTAAAAAACTTATGGTTAATAAAAAGCACGTAGTGGTCGGTTGCTGTCATAAATTTAGGTCGGTAATCCGCGAGATTTTAGTTTCCTAATAATCGGAGTTTGTGTCCTCGTTATCAGCACCGCAGGAGCAGCTCGGGTCATAAACTATTCCTTTTCGCGATAGGGAAGCCTTGAGATTGTAGCGTCTGCTCATTGGATTCGATTCATTTCTACTTTACAGCCCTGCGGATTCCTTTGTTTTAATTTACATATACAAAAAAGAAAATATTTATAGAAAATATAATAAATATATTAATAATATTTATTAGTAGTAGTAATGAGTTTATTAGCAATACATAACATGTAACAGATTTTTTTTAACCTAACAGACTTTTCTCTTTTCATCTATACAGTATATTGCTAATTGGCCATCGATCGCAGTCCTTCAGCCATATATTTATTATTATTAATAATATATTAATAAAATATATAAAATTATATGTACGCTAGCTCTACAATTTGTGCCGTATTTTTAAAGCAAGCTTCGAATGTTTATTCGTTTGTTCACAGAAGTATACACCGCGATGAACGGTGATACCGTGAACGCAAACAGTAATACGGAGTGGCAGGCGCAGCCGGTAATAAGAAAATACGCGATATTGGATATCGTGAATCCGACGACCGGCACCAACGTTGCCCGAAACATATACGGCGATGCTGCCGCGAGAATGCGCGGCACATCGAGCAATCACGAGACGCCTCGGCGGCAGGTGAGTTAGGCGTTGGACTGTTTTCTTCTTCCATTTTAATTTTGTTTTTTTCGCATTTATTCTTCTTTCCTCGCAACAGTTTCTCTTCGACGAAGAAAAACTTGCGGCGATCGTTCGCCGCGGTCTCATTGACGGTGGCGATGATGCGCGGAAGGCGTCGGGCCTGTTACTCGAGAGTCGGTACGATCGATTCGCACGCGAGTGCTATTTCGTCGTTCGCGATGTGCGATAATTAATCGAAAACGAACTGTGCGCTCAGCGAGCGTTGTCGTACGCAAGGGTGCGAAATTGAGGACCCTGAAGATGATTCGCACGACATCAAATTTCACCTGTGGCAAATTTAATTTGGCAAATGCACGGATTTTAGAAAGAAAGAAAAAGTGTTCACTTGGAGAAATTTCATTCTTCAAGTGAACTTCCCCGAGCAAAGTTATAACTTGATGAAATTTGATCTCATGATATCTTCAGGGTTATGAAAATGAGGGAACTTTTTTAACCGATCAGTGCAAATAATTTCTGACGGAACGAAAAAAAAATAAATAAAAGTTTCCTCCATGAAGAATCGAAGTTCGACAAATAATTAACTTCTTTTTTACGTCAGATGTAATTTTTTTTGTTCCGAATATTTGAGTTAATTTATTGAATTTTACAAAAATCTGGTATCATCGCCATGAAAATTGATCGTTAATATGTTCTTCAGTGTCGATTCGTATCGGACCTTCGTCAATCACTTGTTCACTCGTCATTCTCATTATCAGCTTGATTTTTTTTTCATATCGAATTTCATAAACATTATCTATCGTCGCCATAAAAATTTATGGTAAACATGTTTTTGAACACCGATTCGTATCGGAGCTTCGTCAATTACTTGCTCACTCGTCATCCTCATTATCAGCTTGATTTTTTTTTCCATATCGAATTTCATAAACATTATCTATCGTCGCCATAAAAATTCATGGTAAACATGTTTTTGAACACCGATTCCTATCAGTTCTTCGTCAATAACTCGCTTACTCGACATTGCCATTCATCTTAATTTAGTTTTCACATTGAATCGTAGTCTCGTAAAATCACGAGCCTGAAGATATCTGCATGACATCAAGTTTCATCTTTGGCCAGTCTCTATCAGTGCACGGCTTTAGCAACAATAACCAATTGTTCACTTAGTAAAGGTACCAACGATCGGACGGTTAAGAGTAGCTTAAGATTCCATCAGTTATTAATTTATCAAGAACATTTTTTTCTTAAAATTACCGAAACCAATATGAAGCTGATAGTTTCTAGTTTCCAAAAGTCCCCGGTTAATTATAAAAGGATAAATATTTTTTTAATTACGGAAGAAAGTATCAATAGAGCCTAAATGTACCGATCTTCGGACGCGGTTTTTCGGCACGTCCCTATATGCGGACACTGGGTGTCCCAATGTTTCGGACGATCGCAAATTTCGAGAATTCTGATGTGCGAACTTTTAGTTAATATTGACTAAAATAATTCCTTTGTGATTTATCAATTAAATCCATAAAAACAATAATATTCACGCGAAACAACAATGAAGATAAGATACGTAGAAAACTGGCCAACCTAACCTTTTCGTACTGTCCGATTATTGGGTCGCGTATGTAGTAACGCTTGTACCATTCTTCGGAC
>JAPYZC010002663.1:0-13948 GCA_030522665.1 Ichneumoninae sp. A BG-2022a | reverse complement strand
GCAATCTGTACCAGCGAGAATTCGTCACCATCAGCGTGAGTTCAGGCCTTACAACCCTGAACTGAAAAACCATCGCGAGTTCCCGGCGTATAGAACAGCCGGGTCAAGGATCCGTTACACTATTTCGGGGGCGTCGAGGATGCAAACGAAATTCACGAGAGTGCAGTTGCGGAGAGGTCGGGCGCATCACAACTCCTCGGCAACTCTCGCGGGAACGCGTAAAACATCGAGGGAAGAATTTCCCGACGAGTTTTTTTCTCTCCTCGTTTTGGGGCAATTTTGTTTTATCGCGTGTCTCGTCATAGGCGCACACCTCGGCTCCCGGGTGCGCGCCCCTGCCGAGGCAAACCCGTGCTATGCGATGGGGTAACTTGTAATTACTTAAATTTCCAAGACTAACTTTTACGAGTACATTAACCCATTGCAGTAAACTTGCTAGTCGGAATGAGCTCCGTTAAGGCTCGCCTTCTCGGCAAGTCGGTTATGTGTTACGCCTCTTGTAACGCGTTGCACACGCATCAAAATTCACACTATGTGCTTTAAGGGCGTTTCACTTACGACCTGGAAGCTTTGTCGTAACGGGCGGGTTGTACGTGACTCGTTCGAACGCCGCGTCACGCCAACATTCAAGGCTCGCACCGCTTTGCGCACAGCTTCACGCATTGGATAGATGGGTGAACGGGGCGAAACGCACCCTTATTACAAATTTCTTGTGGCACAATAAAACCAAAAAAAAATAGTTGACTCGCTGATCAGCTACGGGGAAATTACACGTCAGCGCGGTAAAGTGATCCGATCAAAAACAGGTCGACTTCCGGACAGCAACGACCCGGCGCTTTCATCGCGGGATCGGAAATTCAATTCCTCCACAGAGATGTCTCGAGCAGAAAGGACCGGAGCGCCGGGCCTCGGCCCTTTTTCTCAAACCCACTGTTCTCAGCGTGTTCCGGACATCGCGGAGACCGGAAGCGCCTAAGAAGCGCCATCCGCTTTTCTGGAAGAGCACACAAATGCAAAGAACCCGATCGACCCCGTCGTGTGACAAACCTCCGCGAGGCGAGGGGACGGAGGATAATCGAAACTTGGCGAATAAATTTGGTCCGCGACGATTCCGTTAAAACGGTGCCAAACGTGCGACGAAGCGGCGACAGGAGGAGCGGGGGAGAGGCATGGACTCGGGGTGACGTGATCGAGGCATCGATATCAGATCGGACACAGCGTTGCCGCCTTCTTCGACTCCTTTTCAAGCCCCCGTTCCGGCATGGGCACCGGCAATCCCCTCCTCCCACGGCTCCTTCTGCCCCGCGTCGAAGAATAAAAAGTCGAAGTTCGCGGCGCGCCAAAGAGGAAACAGACACTGCCGCGCCGCCATAAAATACGTTCGCTAGACGCTTTCAACAGCTCTCGAGTCCTCTTGATTCTCCATTACTGTATGTACACACTTTACGTACGTACGTATCGCGGTGTAAAAGCTCTGTGTTTGAGTGCATACGTGTCCCGCATGGACCACCGAGGGCTTCCCCGCCGCATTCTGGTACTCTCCGTTCTCCTTGGTCGGAGAGCACACTGTGTCTGCTCCCTCCGATCTCCGGCTCGCCTCTCCCAAGCCGGCGCTCTCTCTGGCTTGCTGCGGAGCGACCAACCGGAAGTAACGAATTCACGGTTGGATACGATTTATTGCCAATATTTGCATGAAAAGGAAAACCCGTGGCAAACGTACGTTTCTCTGCCCGGGTATCGCACGGAAAATTCGCGCTTTTCGAGGCGTGTTACGCGAACAATTTTCGCACGCCCCGCCGCGCGCATCCTCGTTCCTTCTTCTTCCGCGGTATCGCGCCTCGGCAAATTTTTTAAATCTCGGCAATACCGCGGAGTTATGCGCAAAGGCATTTATCGCGTTACAGCTATATTCCAACGCTCGCAGTGCGCGGTGTAGCGACGTGATTTTTTGCTTTTGTAAGGTGAACGGCCCAATTACTGACCCTGACCCAAATACCGTCCGTTAATCATATTAGCTACGATAAAAAAATCCTATTTATGTCTGACATACTCTCTTTTTTAAATATTTTTTTATATTTTGTCAGTACCGAATAAAATGATGACTCTAAGTTGTACTGTGCGTTTAATTAAACGGGTCAATTAAAACCGTGCTACATGAGAAAAATATCACAATATGTGCGCACACATATGCTCACATATAGTGTCATATATCACTATATGTGCTATATGAGAAAATGGTAGGACACTAATCGGGTCATTACAACATTTCCATATTTTTTAAAAATGCTCAAAAATAATAAAAGATAATTGTTTTAATTAATTAAGACTCTAAACTTTTCTGTAATACCAGTTATTTCAATACCTCCGGTATTTTTAACAATCTTCTTTCATCTTCAACGCCATGCGGAGCTTAGGTAGTCAGTAATTAGGCCGTGCACCTTATAATTCGTATCTATATCGTTCAGTGATATTTTTAATTATTTCCGAAAGAAAACGGAGAGACCATTTGTATTAACTATTCGAAGGGTTGTCGTAGCGCGTAATCCATATTGTAACAAGCTCCGGGCGCGCGTTACACGTTAATAGGCCTACGGTTATTAAATATCCAGACATAATAATACGATAGTGAGAGTGAGAGTGTCGGAATACGCGGTGCACGGGTGTGCACACAGATCTCGTTATTGCAGCCGCGTGACAGCGTTACAAACGGGCCCGGGCTGGCCGTACAACGTCATACGAGACATTAATTTTAATGCGAGACGGTAGCTGCGATGCTCGCTGAACCATACGCGTATGTACTGTCGAGCTCGTTTCCGTAAACAGCGGAGAGCCGGTATACACCCTGCCAGCTCCATCGCTAAACTTATTGCGCCCGGGAATTTCACCGTCTTTTTTTTCAATTTAGTTAGGAAGTTTTTGCACGCGTCAGACGCGTCACTCTCTACAGTTTTTGCGAGCTCATACGGGAGAGAACTGACTGCGCGTGTAAAACTAGTCAGAAGCAGCACGAACCTTCGTCGCAACGCTCTTACGACAGTGAGTTTTTCACTGATTTTTTTTTCTCAATCGTGATTTTTAAACTGTTTAAAAAAATGCGTTTTGAGAGAGCAACCATCAGTCGCTGTTAAAATGTTACAAATGCTCAACAAGATTTTTTTTTTTAAGTGCAAACGTTGGGAAGAAAGTAGCTTTCAGTGAGAGACGTAAAAGCGCCGACACCTTTTGTCCTCACGACGAGTGAGGTAATGAAATGTCATTCTTGAAAGAGATATACTATGCACAATACACCTTTTAGCTCCGGAGGGAGAGATGAACGTCGCGGTTTCTGGACGCCGTCTCTGCGAACGAGAATGGATCGGGGGGAAAAACGCAGAGCGAGAGCAAAAGAGAAAACAAACGACTTTACATAGGAAATGAGATCAGATGAGCACGGACACTGATGAAACGGGGCACTCGAAGAAAGAAAGAGACGAGTTCCTACTCTGCGCTAAATGGGAACTCCCGTTCATTTTCAGACGTATCAGAAAAAAAAGAAAATCTAGGAAAAATATTTCTCGAGAAAGCTTCGGTGACGTAAAACCTGCGATCACTGTCTTAACCTTCATCTATTGCTACATTGACGTGACTGCAGCGAAGCTGCGAACCTCAAAGTTGACTTAACTCTGATACACGACGATAGTGCACAGCGCTATCGTGCACTATTATCATGGGAAAAAAATCATTGTTCGACCAAAAGTACGTCATTTCTGGTTGGAAATTTCATTTTTTTTCGATCGGAAGTGATGTCCGACAAATACGTCACTTCCAGTAAAAAAAATGAGATTTTCAAGCCGTAAGTGACGCATTTCCGGTATGACGTCACTTCCGATCTAAAAATGAGATTTTTGTAATTCATGCATAAAAAGTGTCACTTTTCGTGCCTGTCGCGCGTGGCGAAAGTGGCGCTTTACAACAAAGTGTAAATAAAAATCAAGTATAAATACCCGGCGCATGCGCACATCGGTCCGATGTTACTTTACGCACGCTTGACCGTGCGCAGTACGCCTTGCTATACAGTGTCACAATCAGCAAGCATTTCTCTTGCATTCGTCACAAAAAATATTATAAAAAAAAAAAAAATTGAAAAATAAAAGTATTATAAAAAGACCACTGCACAACCAGCGTGTAATGCTCGCTTTACCGCACTGCTATCGCAAACCGTACTATTTCAAACGGGAAGTTACGGATTTCCGCTTCATCCAGGGAAGTATAAATTTCCCTTTTCTAAATTCCATGCTCCACAGTGAGGGCGAGAAGCGCCCAAGCCACAACAAGCTGCTAGTATCCATACAAATGATAGCAGGATTTCCTGGTTGAGCTGACGAATAGCTCTGCGCGAGTCGAGAGAGTGATAGGAATGAATCTGATGAACGGAGATTGTCCATCATCCCGTTAATTATCTCGAATCCGCTGCCTATTCTCATCCGGTCTTATCCATCTCTACCAATCTGCTACTTCGCTATCCCGTCAAGCCTCGCTCAATTCGGCCTTTCGCTTCTGGCTACGCGCTGCCCAACATCCGCGAGAGAGACGGAGGAGCACGAAGGAGCGGAGACCAAACTATTTGGAAACTCGCCACTCCTCGGCTAACTCCCGGTGCGCCGTTCCCGCTGTTCTCTGGCCAGCGCCACTGGAACGAGGGGACAACGACGTTTCGCAACTGAAAAAGACGTCAAGCCCCGCTTGTCGACCAAGTCCCGGCTCCTTCTCCTCCTCAACGGACTACTCGAAAGTTACAAACCAGCATTGAGTGGTTGCCTTGGTGTATAGCGCACTTGTTACGATTGTTTCGTTACCTCCTCGGTATCGCGTTCTCTCATTCTTCTTGGCCCATTTCAATTTTATCCGGTACTCGTTCCAGCGACGGAATAATGAATCGCGACCGGGAAGGGCGGAGGGAAGTAGGAAGAATTGACTATAAAGTTCCCCGAGGCGCGTAACCAATTAGGTACTGGGCGGATCGTCATCGTTACTTCGATCTTTATCCGTCGAAGTTCCATTGTTCACGGCACTAAACTCAGGTCGCCAATTTTCGTTGCATTAGTGCCGGTGTCATTGAATTCATTGGAATATCGCGAGGATACTGGGAGGCTCCTTTGTCTCGAGCCTTTTCGTTACTAACGAGGGCATCGAATTTTCGTTGCACGAAACTGTACGGTTGAGCGATTAATATTTCGGTGGGTTTACCGTATCTCGCTGACTCCCGTGGCGTGACGCGCGGCAGTACTGGAGGGAATCGCTGGAGGGACAGACTGCCTCCGCAATGCCAAGTGGATATGACTCCCAATGGTAATGCCAGCGGTCGAGAAGTCCATTTGTCTGGCCAGGCTACGATATATCCAAATTCCTGTCTACCGGTGAAACTAACATTTCCCATACCGGCTCGGCAAAACTCGTTCCTCTGCCCACTGCAGTGGAAATATGCCGCAGTAGTCAGCCAGTGTGTGACCGAGCTCGCCGATACTATTTATGCAATAAAATATCAGACTTCCGGCTGAAGGGCTTGGGTCGATGGCCTATTGGCAATAGCAATAACATTAGCAGTATGAAATGTAACTAATCTCTGAAATGTACCAGTATCCTTACGTGTAATATATTGTCAATAAATACATTTACTGTCTAGAGTAAAAGTGGTGAATATGGCCCAATCCGTTTAACACGTAAATCAATGATATATGGACTAGTCCATATTCCCCCTTTTTACGTAAAAGTGGTGAATATGGCCCAATCCGTTTAACACGTAAATTATATATGGACTGGTCCATATTCCCTTTTTTACCCTACCGGTGAAACTAACATTTCCCATACCGGCTCGGCAAAAATGGTTCCTCTGCCCACTGCAGTGGAAATGTGCCGCAGTAGTCAGTCAGAGTGTGGCCGAGCTCGCCGATACTATTTATGCAATAAAATATCAGACTTCGGGCTGAAGGACTTTGGTCGATGGCCTATTGGCAATAGCAATAGCATTATGAAATGTAACTAATCTCTGAAATCTACCAGCATCCTTACCGTGTGAAATATTGTCAACAAATACATTTACTACTACTATTAGACTTCTTTCACAGAACCCAGACAGAATACACTTTCGCTGGATTACCGTCATTACAAAGTGGAGAAAAATCCAGTTTATATTTCATTCGAGCGTTCGAGCTTTAAAGAATGTTTTTCGCTGGTACGCAGAAGATTTGCTTTACGTGTGCTGCGTTAGCATCTTGCGTTGAATCGCTCGTAGCGCATCGGGCCATAAAAATATCGAGAAAATATGATTTTTCTCGCTTGCAACTGGGATTCATGGCTCTCCGCGTACGTGACCCTTACCTCACGGTAGTGAAATAAATTGCACGGTAAGGGCCGGAGCGTCGGGTCATTTGCCTCGGACGTGGGCCGATATTCATCGAGGAAAAATTGGTATATCTTAGCTCGTAAAATTATACTCGCACTCCGGATGAATTAGGATCGATGGGTCGGGGATGTTCAGACTGCGGTATAGCGAAATCGATACTCTCTTGCACTTGCTCGCTTACCGTGTGGGTTACTTTCTGCACCAGCCGTCGAGAGAGTCCATGCGCTAAGGGGATACAGTGGAAGGGCTTGCCGGCCGGATCGCCGTCCCTTATCTCGCGAGTATCCGCCGCACAGTCCGGGAAGTTCTGCGTTTACTATAATATAAGTGCTTGGACTTCAGGCCAAAGAAACCCGGCGGAGCGTCTCGGTGAAGAGCCGGAAGAATCTCCTGGGGAATAACCGAAGACTTAATAGGGATGCAGCGCGTCTGCAACGGTTGCAGAATCCGTGGTTAGAAGAATTGAGAGGGACGAAGGAAAAACGAGAAGGCGCGTCCGGGCGTAAGAAGCCAGAGCCGTAGGTGGAGTTGTAGCGGCGGGGTTTGCGACTGAGGGAACCCGGACCGATCCGAGATTCCGCATGAGAATCTCGAACTCGCGCAACTGGGTTCTCCTCGGTCTCACACTCGATTTCTCCCCCTGCCGACCTCTCGGCATGAAACGGAAAGAGAGGAGGATAAAACAGATAGATAACAGAGTGTATGCGTCTACGGGTACGAATAGCACGTATAGAATTGTTTCCGGTCGTCCCTCGGGGCATGTCGGAAGAGGTATAGAGAGATAGAGGGGGGAGGGGGAAATGAGATAGAGCGGTATTTTGCGGATCCAAGTAAAGGATTTCTTTTTCCCCGGCTTCTCCTAGGAGCCTCGGCTGTGGCGTGGCGAGATCGTTAACCACCACCCGGGACTGACCTCCCCGGCACTGCGTTACTTTCTTCTCATTCACTCACATCCCCGGAATCCTTTTGATCGGTTCTCGCGCTATCGGCCGACTGAATATCTCGGCTTCTCCGCATAGATATCCCAGGGTAGCGCTCGCCTTCTCCCACGGCTTCTTTCCCACTTCTTCTTGCCCCGCCGCTTCTCCGGCTGCCAGATTGCCGATTTCCTATAAAAACGAATTGCTCGGGAGAGAGAGCACTGTCTCGTACACCTACCGCTCTTTTCCGGTCGACGATTACCCCGAGAGGGGATTTACGGAGGAGAGGAGAGGAAAGGAAGGCCTCGAGGACTGCGGCGACTTGAGGTTACCACCGGGTTAGGTAGATAGTAACAGCGAAGCAGTTGGATGACCCCCGGCTGAAAGGAAACGACCTGAGGAACTTTCCTCGCAGGCCTCGCGATCAACTAACGCGCCTAACCGAATTCTTCCGACTTGATGGTTCAACCCCAAACCGGTTGAACCTTGGCCTGTGTCAGCTACCAACAGTAGGTTACATTTATTCGGGTCGTTTCGAAAGGACACGACCTGAGGAACTTTCCTCGCAGGCCTCTCGATCAACTAACGCGCCTAACCGAATACTTCCGACTTGATGGTTCAACACCGTAAGGGTTGAACATTGGCCTGTGTCAGCTACCAACAGTAGGTTACATTTCTTCAAGTCGTTTCGAAAGGAAACGACCTGAGGAACTTTAATCGCAGGCCTCCCGATCAACTAACGCGCCTAACCGAATACTTCCGACTTGATGGTTCAACCCCGTACGGGTTGAACATTGGCCTGTGTCAGCTACCAACAGTAGGATACATTTCTTCAGGTCGATTCGAAAGGAAACGACCTGATGAACTGTCCTCGCAGGCCTCTCGATCAACTAACGCGCCTAACCGAATGCGTTCGACTTGATGGTTCAACCCCGAAAGGGGTGAACCTTGTCCTGTGTCAGCTACCAACAGTAGGTTACATTTCTTCAGGTCGTTTCGAAAGGAAACGACCTGAGGAACTTTCCTCGCAGGCCTCCCAATCAACTAACGCGCCTAACCGAATGCTAGCCATTTGATGGTTCAACCCCGTCAGGGTTGAACCTTGTCCTGTGTCAGCTACCAACAGTAGGTTACATTTCTTCCCAACATCTTTATCATTCTACATCCACAATACGCAACTCTCTTCTTTAAGAAAACAAGGTAATCGAAGTAACCGATGATCCGTCGATGTTCCCAACCCTACGTCGCCCTCTCCGTCGAACTGGCAAGGGAATAGGAGTCAAGAACATGCAGACAGAACAAATGGGCTCCGAGCTTCATAGTGTCCACCTGAATCGTTATTTTCTCGCTGGCAATTTGCTCGTGGCTTCCTCAATCATTCAGCTGCGTAGCCGAGGGTCTTTGAAGGACAGTCTACGAGGAGTCGCCCGTCCAGAGGGGAAGAGACCGAGAGGGTATATTGCTGAACAGCACGGCAACGGCGGAGGTAGCCAGTCCCCGGGGTCTCGTCTTTCGTTTCGCTCTCCGCGTCGGGATACCGAAACACGCTTGCCCGGGTCAACGGTCCCAGTCACGTTACTCCGGTATACGAATGTGGCCTACCCACGCTGACTGGCCAGGTCGAAAATGGTACTTCGTCTCGTCGCGTACCCCGTCCCAGACGTAAAACGCTAGATGCCCTATATTCGAGCGTTTTCCTGACCGCGGCAAGGCAACAGCCTGCGGATACGGTAATCCCCTTATTCGACGGCAAACCATTGGCGCCGCTGCGCCAACTGTACCATTGACTTCTTCAATAATTCGCGCCAGTTTACTAACCGGTATTACCTATCGACCCGGTTTGCGAAAAGCTGGAAATCGATCGTTGGTGGGGCAACCGCCGGAGACGGGCGCAGCTGCTGCAGTCCGTACTCGATAATACCGCATCATCGTCGAAAAGCAATCACGATTGTTATTGTGTTCATAATGGGTTAATATTATTTTGTCACGTGCAGACCATGCAGACCATGCAGTTCGGATACGTTTTACAGATAATTTTATATACTTCATGAAAGCAACGAATTACCAGCATCTGGAATGGAGAGTTACCGTCCGTTTTTTTTGTTTCTGTTTTAATCTCTCCGTGATTTTGGAAAATTGGTTCGGCGATGCAGCAGCTGCGGCAATGGACGAGGTACAATGGCATCTCGCTCAATTAGGTCATCGATTTCTCACACACAATCGGGGTCGTATTTATATGAATTGACGAGACGTCTGCGTAAGGAAGGCATGGCCGTGACGGCGGATACGACGGAGGGTTGATCATTAAAAAAAAACACACACACACACAATCAAACAAAGTGCAAAAAAAGCCTAAGGGTCTTTCGGAAAGAAGGTGGAAAGTCGTGCTCGAAATAGCATCGATCCACCCGGTGCTTGGGCTCGAACTTCCTCCTGACGTCCCGTTCTCTCCCACACACCGTACAATAGATCTCCCTGCATAACGAACCTCCTCTACTCTCTCTTACTCACGGTCTCTTAGCCAGCGAAAGCGTCCGGTTTACGACCCAATAAACAAACGACCCTACCCACCGACTAAATGTATAGCCTTCCCCGCACTAAACAACCGTGTCCCCCCCTCCCCGCCGCCGCTGTACGTGTGTATAACGATCTATATATTCGAGGATAGCAGATTGGTGTTTTCCTCGTTAAAACTTGTGCGCAAAGGCTGTCGTGTCCGGAGGTCGCCTGGGCGATACTCGGGAATGCACGGATAAAGGTTCCTCACCCAGGCTCGAGCGGCAACGGTGAACCAGGTCGTCGAACTATATATATATGTGTGTAGCTTTACTTTACTATGCGGACGCTTAGCGACCGCCTTGTCGGGAAAATAATTCATAAACCGTTCATAACGCCTACACTGGCGAACGGTGATTTCCAAAGTTCCCCAAACGCTCGGACGCACATCGTACGTTGCGCAGTTGGATACTCCGTTATATCGGCTAACATTTCGGATTTCGGTGGCTGAACTTATCGCTTGTGGCCACAGTTATCGACCGAGTGTATCGCAACTTCGCAAGTGGCCACGAACCGTTTAACAATAAGGACTCATAGAGTAAATGGTGGGCGCCCGCCCGTAACAAAAGACGCACTGGGAAATCAACATATCCGTCCGCAAGCTGTATTACGGCACAGTCCATTTGCGCGGCTAAGAACAGAAGTTGGCACGGTTACGTGGAATAAGGGAATCGCGCTTCCCCCGCGCCCCTCCACGTCCCCCGTCTTCCAGCGAGATACTCCGTTCTCGTATTCCCCCAGACTACAATCCCCCCGGAGGACGAACGATAATGGCGTCTAATTGTTAGTCGATGCGGTAACCGCAGTTAATCGGACCAGCACAATCGCAGCGTACGGAGCGCAGTCGCGGAACCGTGCTGGGAATATGCAACCGGTATTTTTGCCTCTTTCTCCGGGAAGAACATGTTACATTCAACGTGTACATTACACTGTTCGTGGAGAGGCTGAGAGCGAAAGGAGAATGGATGGAAGAAGAGACACTGGGTGGAAGGTTTCTGATCAGACACCCAGCAATATTTCGCGCGAGACGGATCAGCTCTCGGCAAATACGAGATGGATTGGCGCCCAGGCTGGTGCGGAGGTGAACGGGCGCGCAATGATCTTCCTCGTATATAGTAGGGAAGAGCGGGGCAAAATGGGGCAACGGGGTAAAATGGGGCAGTTGGGCAAAACTAAATTTTCCAATCATTTTTGGACCGGATAAGGTGGCAAAACGGGGCAGAAAAGCCTCATGTATCGATGGGGCGAATTCGGGCATTCAAAAATTTTTCTGATTAGACACCCAGCAATATTTCGCGCGGGACGGATCAGCTCTCGGCAAATACGAGATGGATTGGCCCTCAGGCTGGTGCGGAGGTGAACGGGCGCGCAATGATCTCCCTTGTATATAGTAGGGAAGAGCGGGGCAAAATGGGGCAACGGGGTAAAACGGGGCAGTTGGGCAAAACAAAATGTTCTAATAATTTTTGGACCGGACAAGGTGACAAAACGGGGCAGAAAAGCCTCACGTATCGATGGGGCGAATTCGGGCATCCAAAAATTATTGGAAAATGGCGTTTTGCCTCATGCCCCGTTTTGCCCCGCTGCCCCATTTCGCCCCGCTCTACCCTACATTCATCGGGCCGTAGGTGGGCGAGGAAGCGTAAGGCGACGAGATAGGGCGAGAGACGGGCCCCAAAGCCGGGGGCGAAGATCGCGCACGGGCTCGCGTTACGATTCTACAGTTTGAGCTCCGGCATTCGCATTCGGTTTTCTTCGCGAGCTCCTGAGTCTAATATCGAATGAATTCCCGGCTCGCGATGCCGGATACAGGCTATATAGGACACGGAGGAAGAGGAAACCAGGGCGGGGAAGGGCGAAGGTGAGGGGCCAAGGCGGCTGTACGTGCTGCAGCGTTCTGATCCTCGTGAACGGCGCGGACCCGCGAATTTTTGCCGGGCGACAAGTTGAGCGCGACAAAAAAAAAAAGGCTGTGCGCACGAACGATTACGGAATGAGATACGCGCGTTCATCCGTAAGTAATTGTGCGAATGCTTTGGGTAATACAGTATATTGGCGAGATTCAGCCGGTGCGCCTGGTAACCTTGCAGCAACGGCAGCGAGTGCTCCGTTCCGCCGGCTCGCCCTTTCCGTCGCCGTCTGCGCGACCTCGCTTTTCCTTTTCTCCGGGAGAATAGCGGCACGGCGCGTTGCACGTTTATGCGCGGATCTCCCTCAGCGAGACGTTCCAGGCTCTTCCCGCGGCCACCCGCTGCTTCCATTCCCCCCCCCCCCCAACCCCCGGCGAGACTCGCGCCACTGGGAAGTGTCGTGAAACTTACTCATCGCCCGGGTTTCTTGTCTTTCTGTGTGCGTCTCCCGTCCTATTTTCATCTTCCATCCTCGTGCATACAACAGCCGTCGTTCACGGGTTTTAGTCCCAAAATTTTGCATAACTAACGATCGAAACGTTGCACGAGCGCTGTTACCGTTTCGCCGACTACGGAACATGCCGCGGTACAACTTTATAATTTTGCACGGACGAGAATAAACGTACGTTGCGATATTAAGCTTCAACGTCGGGGTTCGAAAGTTGGTCCGGCAGCTCGGTGGATTACCAAGGAATCCGACGGGGACGTCTGCCGATGACTACCGGGAAATATCTGTGAGTTCCGAAACTTGCGGAACATGCGGATAACCGTACAGCGTAGCGTACGTCCACGGTACAGTGGGAGCTCATGTGTTTTACCTGTGGCGACGATCCGACAAAGCTGCGTCAGGGAAAACACTTTTGCCGCCCGATCTCGCTACGAGGCGGAAGGGACCAGACGGTGGACGGTCCGAAAGCCTCCTCGTGAAAAGTTTCTCGATGAGCGAGACGGCTGAGACCCACCACAGTAGACAAATCGGCAAAACTGGTTCGACTCCCGAGTAGGTTGCGCGGAAATTGCTTCCACGCCGAACTTACTTTATAAAAAGTGTACGCTCACCTCATCAATTTGATACACGCTTCGATGAGAAATAATATAACGGTGTACGCGCACTTTTCCCACCGTTGAATCGAATTGGCAAGTAGAGTGTACAACTCCTCGAGGGTCGGCCGAGAGCCGCGATGGGAAGAGCCGATACCGAGCTATCTACGTCCGCTCTTGTTGGCGGTAATCGAGATATGGGGAACCTTTAATTTCATTTATCGGTCCGGAGCGACCAAAGAGAAACCGATACCGAGCGAACTCTGAGCGCTTCAGAAGTCTGAAGTTCAACTCACTTAACACTCCGGCGAGCAATGAATTGGCCTCTTGATTCTGTAGAGATTCGTGCCAAAGCTTCGCAGCGCTGAAAGTAGTCGTGCAGCGTATAATGCGCCGTGTACTTGTTACTAGGTCTCTAATGGCTGCTCCTAGTCCTCTTCCTTTCGTCGATTTACATCGGTACACTCTTTGGTGAGCCGTCGTTCGAGCTGACTTCATAGCCGAGTAGGTACTTGGACTTTCGATACGAACTATAGGAGAGACTGGGGACAAAAGTAACAAAAATCCTTTTTAATTTTTTTTACCAACAAACCCGAGAGTCCAATGCTTCGGCATCCAATGGTGTACTATTAACCTAGTCTTAGGTATATAGTTAACAAATTTCAAGCAGAAATATGCACAGAATTGCGAACACCGCCCCTTTAAACACAGACGAAATTGGGTAAGAATTTGGGCCGCGGTGGGGACATTTGTAACATCCTCCCGCATCAACGAAATCCTTCGCCGACCTCTATTAAGAAATAGAACGGGGGTGCATTAGCACAGAAAAACTTAAATTTAAATTTTTATTAAAAAATTAATTACTTGCCGGCTAAGCCATTTTAGACGGCCTAACTATACAGCCCTACTATAAATCTTATATTCTACAATTGATTGGTTATAAATTATAAGTGTATAAATTATCGCTGATTGCTTAGAATGTAAGAATAAAAGAAATAAACTATATTGGTATTGGTATCGGCATTGATAGATGTTAATTGTTGCTGGTACAATTGACCCGGGTCGACTGTTACAATCGACCCCACACATGATTATTAGCAAAGTTATTGTGGCATCGGTTAATAACAATCTGAAACAGA
>JAPYZC010002662.1:0-27741 GCA_030522665.1 Ichneumoninae sp. A BG-2022a | reverse complement strand
TGTCGATTGAAATTAACATTTTTGTTATACCAACCGAATACACCTTTGAACGTATGTCACCGCGCATTTGCTTAATTCAACCATTTTTTTTCCTCAGTGCAAGGCTTTTCCCACATGAGCCAATAAAGATTGATTTTTATTGGATGGCTCAAAATTCGCGAGTGTTCTGAATTTATTCGATTACCAGTTCCCCAAAAAATTTATATCCGAAACGATGAAGCGACTTCAAATAGAGGGAGCTTCGACAATACACGACTGAAGAGGAAGTGCGGTCCATTGGTAAAAAAAACGATGCGTGGGTTCGCTAAAACAAGGGCCCACGTCGTCGAGCTCTTTAAAAAAAATGAATTTGTATTTCAAAGAGAGAACGTCCCAGTTCGTTGATACCCTTGAAGAAAAACAACAATCGAATATGACTTTGTGAGCCTCTTGTAGTCATACCACCGGTAAAAGTTACAAGGTGGGTCGCGGAGACGAGGTGGAGAAGAAAGTGGAAAGGGCGGAGAAAAGCTTGCCGAACGAGGAAAGTAGGTCTCGTAAAATGCACAGATTGAAAACCGCGCACGGCCGAGGACGGGAAAGAAGCGGGAGGACGAGGAAGAAAAAGCAGGAAAAATAAGGTGAAGGGTGATATCAAAGTTTTGACGACGTACTTCCGCGCTGGTCTTTGCCAACCTTTTTCTTTCTCCGCCTCCCACTCGGCCCTTCGGCCGGGATGCGCACACAATATGCATGCTTTTCCCCGGCACAATAATATCGATGATGCTCCGTGTATGCTCATCGAGCACGAAAGTCACAACGATATTAGATACCTCGCAGCGTCCCCGATGTCGCCTTTTCGCTTCGTCGAGATGAAGATTTTTCATCGGAACTTTAACCGTGGAAAAGGGAAAAAAAAATAAACACGTTTCGTTCCGCCGACAAGTGAGTCTGTTTGTTTCCCGGTTCCATCGGCGCAGCGTCGGCGGAATAACAAAACGTCCATGCGGTTCATACGGTTTATTGATTCATACCGCTGGCCCGTACCGGGGAAAACATCGATCGAGTGTATCGTTGTGATATACGTGGGCGCGACGTCGGCGGGAGGGCCGAGAGAAGTGCGGCAGCAGCCGGAGATCTCGAGCGGTCGGAGCCAGTGGCTGATGGAAAATTCAATTGAATATCAACATTCTGTAAAATATGCTGAAAACGAGTGGGTCGAAGGAGTAAGGGAAGTGGAAGAGGAAGTGCCGGTCTGATAAGACGGACGCAGGAAAGTGTTCGAAGCTAGCAACGCGACTCTATCTACTTGCGATGGAGCTCGGATTGTAGATTGTAGATTTTGGAGCATGTAAAAAATAATTTTTCGAAAATCATTTTTTCATATTTATGAAAACGACGATTCGCCTATGAAAAAAAATATATATCTTTAAAAACCAATGATAATTTTAATATTTAATTATCATGTAAATTACGATTTTCCGGAAATAATTTTTTTCTTCTTGATCATTTTTATTACATTTTTAGCTGGGTAGTATTGGAGGCCTCGTGTGAGAAAATATGCCGGCTCGGGCCTCATTTTGCGGGTGGGCCGAGGGAAGTACAGTAACAGTCGGAGATCTCGAGCGACCGGAGCAAGTGGCTGATGGAAAATTCAATTGAATATCAACATTCTATAAAATATGCTGAAAACGAGTGGGTCGAAGGAGTGAGCGAAGTGGAAGAGGAAGTGGCGGTCTGATAAGACGGATGGAGGAAAGTGTTCGAAGCTAGCGAACCGTCAGAGTGTCTGGGCAACGCGACTCTATCTACTTGCGATGGAGCTCGGTTTGTAGATTATCGATTGTGAAGCATGTAAAAAACGATTTTTCGAAAATGATTTTTTCATACTTATGAAAACGAAGTTTCGCGTATGAAGAAAAAAATTATATCTTTAAAAATCAATGATAATTTGAATATAATTTTTAATTATCATGGAAATAACGATTTATCAAAAATAAATTTTTTCTTCTTAATAATTTTCTTTTTAATAATTTTTTTTAATATATAGAAAATATGCTGGCTCGGGCCTCATTTTGCGGGTTGGCCGAGAGAAGTGCATCAACAGTCGGAGATTTCGAGCGACTGGAGCCAGTGGCTGATGGAAAATTCAATTGAATATCAACATTCTGTAAAATATGCTGAAAACGAGTGGGTCGAATGGGTAAGGGAAGTGGAAGAGGAAGTAGCGGTCTGATAAGGCGGATGCAGGAAGGGATTCGACGGGAGCGAAGGAAAACCCGTCGGAGTGTCTGGCCAGCGCGGCTCTATCTACTACCGATGGAGCTGGGCTGATCGAAGCGTCGCCGGATCCACTGGAAAAGCAGTGAGGCTAAACCAAGCACACCCGGATCCACCGACACTTTTCGGCGCCGATCTAGAAGACGAGAAAAATTTTCAAATGGCTTCCTCATTCATTACAATTTTGAGCAAGACTTTCTGCATGAGAAAGTTCATTGATCGATTTTTTACTCCCTCATAGATTAAATGCGCAAAATTTTAGTAAATGAGGAGACCGTGTGCAAATTACTTTGGACCATTTTTTTTCATATCAAGGAAAACCAAGTTTCCTATGAAGCAAAAAAAAATCTTTTCAAGAACCAATGATAATTTAAATATAATTTTACAATCATCATGTAAAGAATGATTTGTCGAAAATCATTTTTTATCTTCTTGTTAAATTATGTTTTATTTTTTGCTGGATCGTTATTGAGCGCCTCGTGTAAGAAAATATGCCAGCTCGGACTTAATTTTCTTGTTTCTCATTCGTCCTCCGTAACAGTACCGGAAGAGCCACCTTGGTTTAATGGAAGTAGCTTGCCGGGTGGAAACTTCGCGAGTTCTTGGCGTACAATCGACGTCCGCCGTGCCGTCGGTCCCTTCCCGATTGAGGTCCGCGGTTCCGCTCGCGGGACAAAGACGACTTTGTGCCGGGCTACAAGCTCCAGTTGAAGAATTCAAGAAACTCTTTTTTTTATTATTATTTTTTTTTTCGCTACCGCCGCGAAGAAAAGTCGGTCGTAAAGGCGCGCACCGGCTGTAGCTATGACCACCTTCTATCTCGTCGTTTCCGTTCTTCCTCCTTCTCTCCCCCGTTTGATTTCTCGCTTCCTCCCGCTACAACCGCACTATTGACGGTTTGTCCGTAACGGAAGACTCTCCCCGAGAGCTGTACGGATTTGGAAACTAGTCCGACGGATTGCAGAACCTCCGGAGCGTCGAGCTCCTCGATAATTGACTCTGTCTTCGGTATCTCAACTGGCCTCGTTTCCGACTCACCCAATTTATCTCATCCTCTCCACCGACCCAATACATATAGCGCAAGCCGCGCTATACTTTTGCCGAAGAATGAACCAAGGAGGAGTTGCAGAGCGCGGTCGCGACCACTTTTGTTTTCCAACGAATGTGTACAAAGCCAAGGATGAAAGACAAAAGAAAACGGCATCGCTTACACAAGATTAACAAAAAGAACTTTGCAATAAGGGAGTGCTGAGAAAAACTTATTGGTCATTTAGAAACAGGTAATTTTTTTTTGTATAATAACTTTTTAGTTTTTTTTTGTGTAATAAATTTTTTGTTTTTAATGCTGAAGTTTGCGGAACATTCATGTTTGGTCAAACGGGCACAACTTTTTTACGGTGTACCGCCGGTCGATCCATTGGGCAAATATAGACAATCCGGACGATTAAATTATCAATCATCTCTGACATTGATGTAAATATTTATATTCAATTTTTTGGATCGTTTCTGTCGCGATTGGCGCTCATGGACATTGGGGAATGAGCGACTGTTATCGATGGAGAAACTTGCTGACTCACCATACTGTGGTTTGATTCAATTATGTCAGCATCAGAGGGCTTCGCACGCTCTGAAGCGTTTGTAAATGGTAGGCACCCATATTTTATTTATTTATTTTTTATTGCCTTCGATGCGATTCGGTGCGATTTTTAGAGTTTTGAATTTCGAGTCGTGGATGTATTTAGACAAGAAAAAAATTAAGAAGTTGAATCCTTGGTGAAACGATTGGAATCGACAGCGGAACGCGGTAAAGTCTCTCGGTTATTTGAAGTAGATATTGTGACGACAAAATAAAAATATTTCATTTTTAGAAAATTTGATATTTTATCGAACGCTGTCGATAAAATATTACGGCCGAATTTAAATTGTAACTTCCATTCGCACTTCTCCGAAAGAATCAAATCACCAAAATCAAACCAGCTTTTTTTAGCTCCGCGACATCGTCATTCAAAAGTTTTTACTTCGTGCCTAAAAAAAATGAGTAAAGCAAAAATTGGGTTCATTGCAGTGATTTATAAGAACGGCACTTGCCTTCGCAGCTAAATCTTTTTACTACGAGCGTAAAAGAGCGAATGGGCGCGTGAACATACAAGTTGTGTACACAGTCGAGAGTGCCATTCTCTATGGACGACGAGAGTTGTTGAAATTTTTTTTCCTTCTCCTTCCATTTTTCTGGCCAGAAAATTCATTGAGCCCGTTATGAATAGGAATGAACCCAGTGAAATTTTCATTCGCACAATTCACTCGAAAAACCGTCGGAATGAAATGGTTTGGAATCCAATAACGTTGATGGCGTATACGGTATAAGTAACAGGTTTGGAAATCACATCAACCATGGACTGGGAAAAATTATAGTTCGGCAATGCGTGTGTTGGGCCGCTACCGAAACTCCACGTGTGTGCACACACATACACACAGGTAGGACGGAAAGTTCGTGTAGAAGCGGGGGTTTCATGGTCTGCGTGCAGTGTACGTGTGTACGGAGAGAAATGTATAGGCGAGACGCGCTGACTGCGTGGCAATAAATATCGATAATCGATACTCCCGCACACCCCATTGGTCCTCGTGTGCCGCAGGCAAGGAGCCCGAGTGTTAGGATCCACCGCGAATCCTCTTCTCCATTCTCCCCAACCATTCTGGTTCGTAGCTTTCAAAACCGGAAGTACCTTTTGCATTCCTATTAAAAAGCTTACGCTCCGAGTGACACTTTCAGGTGGCCCTATAGAGCGTGCTCGATAAATTTTAGAGTTTTCTTCTTTCATTTTTTTTGGATAGTCATTTGCCGATGTAAAGCCATTCACGGATAAACGTTATTCGGTTTGCCGGAGACAATGAACCTAATAGAACGTAACACTTGAGTAGGATAATTCGGGGTAATATGGCCAATCGTTCCCTTTCTTGCGAGGCGAGCTTCCGTAAGTTATTCCAATCGAGTCATAGAATTTTTCAAATTCTTCCGCGTAAAATGATTAACATTGATGGTCAAGTGCTTGCTGAAAAATGATGAAAAATCGATCTCAAACGGGCTATCAAACGGGCGTCTCGCCCATCCAAACAAAAATATCAGATCACTCTACACACTTGAGCGTATATTCTGGAATTTTTTAAGAAACATCAAACATCACATATTGGCTGGAAAAAAATATTGTAGTCTATTTTTCATAGGAACGGACGTTTATTGCATTCAAAACGATCTAGAAAATTTTGTTTTAAAAAATTCACTTAAAACTGCAACTTTTATGTTTTAAGCGTTTTTTTTTGTACGGCTGATAGTTTTTAAGATGTGGAGGTTTTAAAAAAACGTTCAATTTTTCGATATCTCAAAAACATACGATCCAAACATTCTGAAAAAAATTACAAAAACCCCTTGTAAATAATCATGAAGTGTGGTGAAATTAAAACTTTTTTGGAGCGGGTCGGGATTTTGACCGTTCGAAACCGTACGGAATACCTCATATATTTATGTATATTTTATATATTTTTTAAAATAATAAAATAATCTCACGTTTCCTCGCGTACTCGTTATACAGAGCGACATTGATGCGATATCGAATATCCATCTGGGGATCGATCGGCTTCGGCAGGTATACACGCTGTAGCGGGGCATTTCAGTCACGAAGGCTTCTTCCAAGGCGGTATATCGAATTACTCGAGAAAAGCACGACCCTATAAGCGGAGAAAGCGCGGACGCGTAGGACGGCGCGCGTATCCGTGAACCATTAGCGAGCTTTGTAACCTCGACTATTAGCGTTGTCGGGCGTAATCCAAGCTCTCGACAATTCGTCGGGATGTTTTACCTATAAAAGCTTCCCGATGAATGGCGGACGTAGAGACCCTCGCAGTTATTGTAACGAAGAAGTGAAACGACGCAAGAAAGAGCGCGGAAGGAACAATTTGTAACTCGAAGCTTCCGATGAAAAAAAAAACGCCGTCTTTCTCGCAGATCGCGGAGCTCGGTAATGGTTTCTCCTACGTCGCGACTTCGTCGGTGTTGTTAATCCTAACGAGAGACAGCGAAAACAACCCTCGGCGAGGCCAACATTCAGCTTCCCCGATATCGAGACATTTCAACGCTAGACCGGCCCAGTATCCGGACAAATTATCGTAAAAAAATAATCAACCCGAATTGGGACGAGGAAAAGTTTGGATATCGTCCGAGGAACTTCTTCGATGGATATAAAATGCGCCTCGGGCCATTGGTAATTTGTGTCGCGACGTGGAACCCATTGTCGTTCCGTCGATACCCCAAAAGTATCGTGTCTCACCGCGCAATTACGAACCCCCGGACATTGGGGTTTTTTTTCTTTTCTTTTCGAGCAATCATTTTTACGACGAGGCTTTAAGAGCTGGATATTATCCGCTACGTTTCGAAGCTAATTTTGCAGAGTTTTCCAGAGGCAATAAATTATTTTTATCGCCGCTGCTTGGGAATAGACAAAACTCGTTCAATGGTGGAGCGACTGTAATTATTGGTAGTAAAGTGATAACAAAATAAAGAAACGGACAAGTTGATTACGTTAAAATAGCCACTGAACAGAACACTGGTCAAGTCAGTGCTAAATTTTCACGATTGTTTATCTTGTTAGACAAACAATCGTGACAATTTAGCGATATGTTTATCGTGCATTTATTAACAGTGACGGAAGTGGATTTGTCTGCGTTGCGTGGGTCGTCGATCACGGAAACTATTGATAACGATGATTTGTAAATGCATGAACTCATAAATGCAAATTTCCATGATGATACATTTTCGTTGAGTTTTTCACAGAATAATCTTTATTTTTCAACCAATCTTAATGTACGACGGCTCATTTTGTTTCTCAAACGTTGCTCTACGAATTCGCTAAGCAGATTTAAAAAAAATAGTTTTGGCCGTTTAAAAATGACAGCAGTTTGTCAATGGGAAAAAAATTCACCGGTTAAGCAATGGATCGTATTTGTTAAAGGTCGAACCTACACAACCTACAAAAAATCTACAAAAAATCTACTTGTTGAATTCGTAGAGCAAAGTTTAAGAAACAAAACGAGCCGTGTTACATTGAAATCGGTTAAAAAATACGGATTTTACTTTGAAAAAACCCAACAAAAATCTCCTATCATGGAAACTTGCATTTACCCGTGTTGTTCTTGCGAGACCATCATGATTTACATTCGTCTTGATTGAGGACACACACAATAATACAAATCAACCTCCTTCACTGTCCCTAAATACAACATTGTATAAACAATTGTAAAAATCCAGCACTCATTTGACTATCGTACCACGCAGTAGCTGCCTTAATTAATGTTATTCCACGTAAATTACAGCAAAGAATTTTTTAATACAACATTTTTAAACCCAAGAACAATAAGAATTAGCGGGCACAAGTCCCGACGAACGCGGACAATTCGCGTATGCGAAAATGAAAAAATAATTAACGCGACCGACCGAGACAGCCAACAAAAAAAAAAAAAACTGGCATGCCCACAGGTAGAAGAATGAAAGTGCGCCAGAAGCCGAGAATTATTACAGCAACAAAAGAAGCGACAAGAACTTAATTAATAGTGCAAACATCGAGTTTCAGTTTTCCGAGCCAGCCAGCGAGGATACGATCCACGTGCGTGCATGCAACGGCGATGCAGTCGGCAACCGGATCGCATCGGGGCTGCAATAGCGCGCTCCTCTGCATACATACACGCGCTCTTTACATCGAAGAGGGTGGGAGTTTGCACGGGAGCGTCCTGCATCGGGACACGCGCGAGTCTCACCCCCGGCTCGTACCTCGCGCTTCCGACCCGGCCCGGCCGACTCTGTCCAGCGATGTTATAGAATGCCTCTCTCGTGATATATTTACTTAATAAACGCTCGCCGAAACAGAACTCGGCGAAGTTTAAATTAAATTTATTCAGCGAAAACATTGAGAGAGAGCGAGAGAGCGAGAGAGTGCAGTGAAATGCCAGATGTAGAGCGGGGCGGGCGAGCATACTGACGGTATGCGCACAAATCCGAATCTCCAATGTTTGTGCGTCGAAAAATAGAAGCGGCGCACGCTAAATAAAATAGAGCCCGCCAGACCGGGTGGGAGAGACTAAGAATAAAAAAAATAAAATTACAAAAAAAGAAAACACAAAAAAAAATGATATTCAGTTTGCACCGGAATAAAAGCGTGCCGCTGGGAGAGGCGAATAATATAACGAAGTGTAAAACTCCGGGGAAATGCGAAAATGTACCGGGAGAGCGGCGGTGTGCGCGCGGATTCGCGGCTGCTATGTACCAACCTATTTCTCTGATCCGTATATGCCGCTTTGTCATCCGCAAGCCCTCTCCGCCGCTCCGGCACTTTCACGGCAACGGAAATGTGTCAAATTCGCGCGTGCGCCATATCCTGTGTGTCCTGTCGCACTTCCACATTTTTTTGGATATATATGCATGTGTATATATGTATATATAACGATATAAATGTATGTGTCGGCGAGTTCGCCGTGCGTTCGTAAAAATTCTGCGCGCTCCGACTATTTTATGACAAACCGCAGAGCGAGCGCGTTAGTGCAGTGCCCGGATGAGATGTGTAATTTTTTGTTTTTTTTTTGCGCAGCGTGTTGTTGCATCGATTTATTTCACGGTCGGCAGGAGCGCGATTTGCCCGTTCGGGGGATGCCGAGAATATTTTCAGCGTTAACTTTTTTTAAAGGCGACAAACCGGTAGACGAAAATTGGGTAATTACGGGTGATGTGACCATTTTTTGTTTTAAGTGGAAATCCCGGTAATATGGAGTGCGAGACATTGATTGAAAATGAGTGGTGGGCAACTCTGCAAACATTTATGTCGAGTATATCGTGCAATTCGTTTGAGTGTTCCAATAAATTCGATGGGCCAATTAACTGTGACGGTATTTAAAAAGGCACTGTTGGTCACCAATCGTTCGAAATATATATTTAATTTTATCAATACATATACCTGTTTTTCTTCCAATATGCATGTTTGGCTTTTCTTTTCCTCTCGATTTTTTAAATTTTAATTCGGCTGTTATTTTTCTATCGCGTCGAGCTGGCGTTTTCTGACAGTTTTGTATCCAAACATTAATTCCACAACAGGTTGTTATCGTATTGCGCCCACATTGGTCAACACCAATAAATGCATATTAACCTAAGTTGCACTACAAATATAAAGTAAACAATTCTGAACAGTCTATCGATGGTAGGTTATTTAAATGAAAAGTATTGGGTTTGGAGTAAAATAATTGTTATATTCGTCATCAGCTCGAAAAAATACTTGAATCAACGATTTTTCCATTTTGTAGCAATTTTTGGAAAAACGTAAATTTTCATGATTTTCAAAGGGCGATCTCTCGACTCCCAATGGAGCTAGGAAAAATCCGCGCTGCCCATCGTGTTCTACGGGCAAAACTACACAAGATAGGGCCTTGTGCAAAGTTTTACAATTTTTTTATCGTCCCGTTCGAGGACGTTGAAGAACGTGAAAAATGGATTGGAAAAGGGATAGCCTTGGAATTTTCGATGAAATATTTTTTGTCGATATGAAATGTTATTTTCCGCTTATAAAATTAACTGCGACGTATTTCGCCGTATTTTTGGACATGAATCTTCTGGCCTTTTTGATCCCTTCCGAACCTCGTCAGAAAGAAGAACCTGCACAACCCACGTTTTCTTGACCCCGTCTTCGTCGGAGCGTTACTTCACCGAAAAACAATATTTCTTGGCTTCTTTGTAGCGAAATCGATACGACACAATGTAACCAGGATGTACGTCAAAGTGCCATGCAGACTCGGAGCATGGTCTGACGATTATACGCTTCGGAAGGTAACTGCTCCGCATCAATCCGACACTAGTCTGGTTCTCCAGGTTCGAACAGATCGCAGTCGAACACGTCATTCCGGACGGAAACGACTGTGGACAAAAAAGCGCAGGCACCGGGAGAACGGAAGGGAAGCAAAGCCACGGATAAAACCCGAGGCTTCGATTCTGTCCGATCGAAGCCCAGCTCGGGAGCCGATAATCGTTATGTTACAACTTCCGAGCCCCTCGAGCCGTGGCTCGATCTCTCTTTCGCCCCGTCGTACAGATATACCGTTTGCCTCTGTCGCAACACGTAGCAGTCCGACGATACGAGACAACGGATATTAAGGCCACAGGAATGTTTCGATGCAGCGTTATGTTATCGACACGTGATGTCTGTTGTGACGCGCCATTTTTTTGAGCCCGTCACACGAGACCACCAACGTCTGCGCCAGTCCTGCAAGCCGGCGTTTTAGGCCATCGACAGCTTTCCGGACGATCTCGGAAGCTCAAGGGAAAATACGTCACACGGCGACTTTTCTACTTTTGGAACAATCAATCACAAGTGCTATAAAACAAATAATGAGGCTTTTTTTTTTAATGTGTAACCATTTTTCTCACAGACAACGGATATTAAGGCCACAGGAATGTTTCGATGCAGCGTTATGTTATCGACACGTGATGTCTATTGTGACGCGCCATTTTTTTTTTTTTTTTGAGCCCGTCACACAAGACCACCAACGTCTGCGTCAGCCCTGCAAGCCGGCGTTTTAGGCCATCGACAGCTTTCCGGACGATCTCGGAAGCTCAAGGGAAAATACGTCACACGGCGACTTTTCTACTTTAGGAACGCCCAATCACACAAGTGCTACACTGTAAAAAAAATTGTTTTAAAATTAATGAACAGTATTGGAAGTTTTTTTTTACATAAACCGTTTCTGAAATTTCAAACACATGTGCGTTGCAATTTTACAATAAAATTTGTATTTTCCATGAACATTTTTGTAAATTTTGCAGCAAAAGATTTGTAATTTCAATATCTGGTATTTTTATTTTACAAGCAAAGTTCATTAATATTTAATTAATATGAGTAATGTCAGCAAATTTCAAGTTCCAGTACATTAAATTTACAATTTATTTTTAAAGTGTATAAAACAAATAATGAGGCTTTTTAAAAAAAAAATTGTAATCATTTTTCACCACATAGATTCTGAGATACGTAAGCTTAATATTGTGTCAATTAATATGAGCTGCATATCGTGCTGCTTGAAAAGCAATATTCCTTTTTAAAAAATATATATTTTCAGACTTTATTCGATTTTTTCGAAATTAACATTACGACATTATTAGGAAGGCAGTAAAAAAATAAAATCAAGCTGTGCCCATACATTTTCGAAGATGTAACGATTTGAAGAAGCGTCGAACCTGTATATGGATAGACATCCGGACAACCGATATTTAGTCTCGTGCAGACATCTTCAGAGTGATATTTTTCATACAAAATCCACTCCGCCTCTATCTGAGATTGCATGTTTTAGCCGGTACAACAAGCCCGCTGTGGATGACAACAGCCGGGAATCTTGGATATCACGTGTTTACGCTGGTCTTCCGGCGCTGATGGCGGCGGGGTGGTGGTTGTACAGCTTGAAAGCTCAACCTCCGCTGGGGCGTATAGTGGACACTCCACTTAGCAAAAGGGGTTAGTGGCCACGCTTCTCTCCCTCTATCTTTCGCTTCACTTTGCCGCGGTTTCCCTAGCGGAAAGCGAGTTTCACCACGCAAGCTTTTCGATGCTGTCCCGAGCCGCGCCTGCTGGGTTAGCCGTCGTCTTGCGCAGCTCACAAGTGTCGATCTACCCGACTGTTTTGCATCCGCTTAAGCCTCGGTGAGTTCTGCCAAGTTCGATACTCGAAACACCGAGCTTGACGCGCGGCACATCTCGCAAGTTATTTCTATCGATATCAGCCTACACAGAAAAAAAAAGTATCATTGAATCAAGTAAAATTTTCTTGCGGGCTGCCAATGAAGTAAAAACGTTGTTTCAATTCTACTCTGAATTCGTCCAATTTCATACCGGATTCTAACGATAACATGTCACCTTGACAGTCTTGCTGTCGTTGTTTCAATATCGTATGGAATTGTCAGAATTGAAAGTATAATTGAAGCAAAATTTTTTTTCTTCGGCAGCCCGCAAGCGAATTTTTTTTCAGTGTAAGAATAGGAGGATGATAAGAGGCGATTGATTTAAGAAGCTACGAAGATACGCCGAAGAAAAGAATACATCGTTATCTTCCAATTTTGGAATTGTCCAAAAGTAGAAGCTGGTTTTCGTACATTTATTCAATTACCAGTAATTTGCCTCGCCGGTGAAATTAGACCTTTTGCAGTTTTGCATCCGCTCTTTTGAATCCGCTTAAGCCTCGGTGAGTTCTGCCAAGTTCGATACTCGAGACACCGACCTTCGCGCGTGGCACATCTCGCAAGTTATTTCTATCGATATCAGCCTCTAGGAATGGGAGGAAGATAAGAGGCGATTGATTGAAGAAGCGACGAAGATACGCGGCAGAAAAGAATCCATCGTTATCATCCAATTTTGGAATTGTCCCAAGTAGAAGCTGAATTTCGTACATTTATTCAATTGCCGGTAATTTGCCTCACCGGTGAAATTAGACCTTTAGCAGTTCGGCATCCGCTCTTTTGAATGCGCTTACTTATTTCTATCGATATCAGCCTTTAGGAATGGAAGATAAGAGGCGATTGATTCAAGAAGCGTCGAAGATACTCGGAAGAAAAGAATCCATAGTTATCTTCCAATTTTGGAATTGTCCAAAAGTAGAAGCTGGATTTCGTCCATTTATTCAATTACCGGTAATTTGTCTCACCGGTGAAATTAGCCCTTTCGCAGTTTCGCATCCGCTCGATATCGGCCTCGAGGAACAAGAGGAAGATAAGAGGCGATTGCTCCGAGAAGCCACGAAGATACGCCGAAAAAAGGAATCAATCATTATCTTCCAATTTTGGAATTGTCCAAAAGTAGAAGCTGGATTCCGTACCTTTATTCAATTACCGATAATATGCTTCATCGGCCAAATTAGACCTTTCGCAGTTTGATCGGGAAACCGCTGATAATTTATGGAACCGAGAAACTTGTATTTATAGATAAATCGCATCAATGTACCGCATTAGAATTTAATTTCGATGATATCGAAGTCTATTCTCTCTCTCTGCCCATCGGAACGTTTAGTTGATCGACAGTGACTTGCGATGAGTTCATTGCTCGGCCCATCGAAGCCTTCCGAGGTTATTTATGAGTAGAGCTGCGTGTAACTACTGAGATTGCAAGTAAACGTATCTTCAGGTATTCTAGGATCGGGTGAAAATAAACTATAAAGCCAGTCACGTAATCTTACTGACTCCTCCGAGGCTCTGATTATTCTAACCGCCGGAGAATTCGTATCTAGGGTCTAATTATTTTGACCCCCCTTATGAAATTCTCTTAGAGCCTGATCATTATAACAAACCCCAAGAGCGCCTCTAAGGCCCTTAATATTCTAAATTCACATAAGAACTCGCCCTAGGGTCTGATTATTATAAGCCCACCTAAACACCCCTCCTAATTTGCATTATTTAAGACCTCATAATTTGACGTCCCTCTAAACGTGCCCCTCCTAGGATTCAATCATTTTAAGTCCCTCTAAGAGCCCCTTCTAGGTCTCGTCGTTTACAGCCTCATAAGTTTAATTCCATCAAAAAGAGGCCCTCCTGGGTTCTGATCAGAGCTTGGCAAATACCCTAATCACTTGAAGTACGTATACCCTAATCACTTGAAGTACGTATTGAAGTATCAAGTACTTGAGCTAATGGGCGCTAGCTAGTTATTGGTTACCGACGTATCGAGTACTGGCAGAACTAACTGTATTACTAACGGTATTGCTGAAGTTCTGCATACAGGGCACTAACTCAGTACTTAATACATCAATGCGTACTTCACGTACTTATTGAATATGCCCACCTCTGGTTCTGATCATTTCTGATGTACCTAAGAGCCCTACCTAGGTCCGTTTATTTAGGCCCTCATAATTTTCAGTTCGGCAAAATTCATAATTCGAAGTCCCTCTAAAAGTTCCCCTCCTAGGCTTCGATCATTTTAAGTGCGCTTAAGAACCCCTTCTAGGTCTCGTTGTTTAAGGACTCTTAAGTTTAATTCCATCACAAAGAGCCCCTCCTGGGTTCTGATCAGAGCTTGGCAAATACCCACCCTAATCACTTGAAGTACGTATTGAAGTATCAAGTACTTGAGCTAATGGGCGCTAGCTAGTTATTGGTTACCGACGTATCGAGTACTGGCAGAACTACTGTATTACTAACTGTATTGCTGAAGTTCTGCATACAGGGCACTAACTCAGTACTTAATACATCAATGCGTACTTCACGTACTTATTGAATATGCCCACCTGTGGTTCTGATCATTTCTGATGTACCTGAGAGCCCTACCTAGGTCCGTTTATTTAGGCCCTCATAATTTTCAGTTCGGCAAAAAGCGTGCCCTCTAGTCTCTTATAATTTTAAGTCCGTCTAAGAGCCCTATATAGGGTCTGATTTGTTCTAAATTACTCCAGGTCAGCTTCTCCAAGAGCAGTTCTTGGTGCTGGCTGTTCTACGTAGCCCACCGACTCAAAATCTCCCCGAAGTAGTCATAGGACCTGATTATTGACAGTGTGCTGCCCTGGCCAAAATGCCCTCCCGGGCAGACTTTGGCTGTAACGTTGTTTCAGGACACTTTTCACTTAAAAGTTTTGTTAAAGATGTTTTCACATAAAAAAATCGCAGCTAGACAAGAGCGGAGAAACGAGAGAAAGAAACAACAAGTCGGTTAGTGTGAATCCAGCAGCAAAGCGAAAGTTCCGGCGCGGTAATGGCCCAAAGTTAACACATCCCGCGGCGCATCACCCTTGCGGTATCCATGGGCTTCCGTGAGCTTTTCCACAGCCATAGCCCAGCTATCTTTATGAGGCAGTTTGTACTACACTTTATATTCCTCTCGCTTGTACCATAGTTTTTCATTCCGATTTTTTATTTTTTTTTTTCACCTCGCAATACCTTCCGATTTAACCGCCCAGCGGATAGGTCTCTCAATTTACGAAGCCACGAGCACGACTCAGCCGGGGAATAAAGAGATATCGGAGATTTTATTTAATTCATTGGTGGTGGAAATTTTTTTCTGGTCTAAGGATTTATCAACATTATTTTATCGGAAGTCTTGATGTGATCTTAAATTTTTTTATTATCATCGGATTTATCTACATTATTTTATCGGAAATGCCGCGAGTGAACGCGTGGCTGTGCTGATCCGAGAAAAAAAAATGTTGCAGGAACATGTTTTTTTACAGCAAAATTGGATATCTTCGCCGAGTGTCAGTCGCTCGTCCACCTGATCGTAGAAAAATATATAAATTACGCGCTCGAGATCCTTGGCTAAAGATGGGGGAAGATTCGTGCCGAGGAAATGCTGATGGAACGTCGGGGCGCGGTTCGGGGGGAATCGCAGAGTTCGCGGGAGACGGACACCGAGATTGGCAAATTCGTTAGAACTCGGCGTAATCGTGCGAGAAGATAGCAGCGAGGACGATCCAGATTTCGTCAACGTCGCACTTCTAAACTTCGAAAGAATTTCGTCTGAAAATTAAACTTTTGCGCTTCAGCTCGGCTTCTCTATTCGCAAGGGTGAATTTTCATTTTTACGCAAATTTGTCAAGACGCGGGAGAGAAGAAAAAAAAAATCAATACGTAACCGAAAGAAGGAAACGCGAAAAAATGCCGTGCACAATCCACGTCTAAGATGGGTAATGGTGGAGGATGAAAAATGTTGATGCGACGAGGCGCGCAAGCTCGCTCCACATTGCAGGCCAGCGTACCGGGATCGAGATTGGCAATTCGTTACACCTCGTGGAGCTTCCTCACCTCGTGCACTTTTCCTACGGCTGCTAATACTGTTGCTACTGCTATTACTTTTATAGCAGGTTACTTTACTTAAAACAATCTCTCTCACGCTCGCGCGCACTTTAATTTATTTTTTGCGGACAGAATACACACTCTATCAGACAAAAAAAGCATCGTGAAATCGATCAAATTGGTAGAATTTTCTTACTCGACTATCTGATTAATACTTTAAATAAATTACATTCATTGAATTAACGAATTACAAGATTTTTCCACTATTATAATCGAGCTAAGTAATATTTCGAATAGTTTGTCGGAGCATTGCATTATAAGATTGTAACTTATGATTATAAAATATTACGATATGATGTTATATTAGACTATAAAAAAGTCGTATGAAATTTAATGTACTGGTACTAGACGTTTTTATGCATAAACTGGTATATTAAATTTCATGTGCAATGGTAATGAATAATTAATATACACTATAGTAAAAACTTTAGAAATCCTTCACTTTAAATAATTTACTGTAACTTTCCTATGAAAGTACTTTAAATCTAATGATTCACTTTAACTTCATTGTAAAGGTATATTAATTTTTTACCACAATTGTACATTCAATTTAATGTACCAAATTTTGTATAAAAAATTCCAATGCAGTCGGTATATTAAATACATTTTTTTAACAGTGTAAATTTAATCTATGGCATTGCAGCTTCGATTCATTTATCTTCAAGCTTTCAGAGACAAATCCTAGTAAAATTTTCCTGGATTCCTCGAAAGCGCGATAATATTGTTTTTTTTTATCAAACATTACTTAACAAACATTACAATTGTATAAAAAATTCCAGTCCAGTAGGTATATTAAATACATTTTTTTAACATTGTATATTTAATTTATGGCTTTGCAGCTTCGATTCATTTATCTTTAAGCTTTCATAGAGACAAATCCCAGTAAAATTTTCCTGGATTCCTCGAAAGCGCGATAATATTGTTTTTTTTTAACAAACATACAACAACTACAACAACTACCTTCTCTCTTTACCCCTTTTTCCCAAGCAAATCACCATTCGACTTCGAAGCGTATGAATTACTCGTGTTTGCGTATTAGTTATGCGTACACGAACGTATCCGCGTTACCGCGCTGTGGGGAAAAAAGTAGTATCAGTATCAACAACAGTGATATCAGAAACGCAAGCTCGTTCTCCGCACGAGGATTTTCCCTCGGCAACCCTCTCTTTGCTCACAGCCGCTCCGCCTGGCAAACATTTGCGCTTCCAACGTAGACGCCAAGCTCGCCCGCTAAGTCGCACACCACCGATGCTTCGATCGCATCTCTATCAGAGCTTTAGAATCCGCCCTTCCGAATCCAATCACAAATTCTCAAAAATACACGCACACACTAACGCCGACGTATATCCATCGATTTCTTCGAGCTGTAGTTTGGCCTGGATAACGACGCTCTCGATTACGCCACGGTGAGCCATGTGCCTCCCAAGACTCACCTCGGTGATGAAAGAGTGCCAGCGAGATGGACCCTGGGGTGTCGTTAGCCATAGAGATAGGACGGAACGGTCCTTCGATCAAACATTCTCGCTTGCTCACCTCCGCTTCCCCACCTGAATAATGTCCTCACCCAACTGGCATAATCCCGGGAAGAAATTGTGGAGCGTGACATCAGGGCATGATGAAGCCCAGGGAAGGTTTAATAATCACCTGACGAGCCTGATGCGATGCCTGATGCGATGCCTGATGCGATGCCTGATGCGATGCCTGATGCGATGCCTGATGCGATGCCTGATGCGATGCCTGATGCAATGCCTGATGCGATGCCTGATGCGATGCCTGATGCGGTGCCTGATGCGGTGCCTGATGCAATGCCTGATGCGATGCCTGATGCGATGCCTGATGCGGTGCCTGATGCGATGCCTGATGCGATGCCTGATGTAACTCCTGACGTTACCATTCGGCACTACATTTAATGCCGAATGTAACGCCTGATGTAACTGCTGACGTTACCATTCGGCGCTACATTTAATGCCGAATGTAACGCCTGATGTAACTCCTGACGTTACTATTCGGCGTTACATTTAATGCCAAATGTAACGCCTGATGTAACTCCTGACGTTACTATTCGGCGTTACATTTAATGCCGAATGTAACGCCTGATGTAACTTCTGACGTTACCATTCAGCGTTACATTTAATGCCGAATATACCGCCTGATGCAATTCCTGACGTTACTATTCGGCGTTACATTTAATGCCGAATGTAACGCCTGATGTAATGCTCGATCGATGCCCAATGTGATGCCTGATAGAATGCTCTAAATTCCTGCCATGTTTTATAAATTTTGATCATTGGCAAAATTTATTTGTATTCCTTAGGTAGAATTCACTCCGAGAAACGTTTCTGATTGCCCGGCGACAGCTTGCGACGCGCCAAGATTGTGTTTCCTTTCCCTTCATTTTTAATCCCGAGAAATGTTTCGAATCAACTCGCGAAGCGAGGTTATCGAGGTGGAAGATGAATGAAACGCTTGCTGATGATATTTTCCAGTGTCGAGTATCCAGGCGAGGACGCCGAGACGACAGGAAGAGGAGAAGCCCCGAGCGATGGTTAACGACCTGGAAGAAATACTCCTTCGGGATCACAGCGAGCCTCTCACCTGCCGCTCGTTACTCGACCGTGGGTGGGATCCAAAATATCTTGCCGCGTAGCCCCGAATCTCCGCTCTCAAATTTGCGAGAGGCGCGTCATATTTTATGGGACAGAAATTTATCGCCGCCGGGCTTCGCGCACGCGTTTCGCGACCGGCGATGATGGTAAATATGGAAATTGAATGAGGTGGGACACGAAGGATCTCCTCGGCGCGGGAACAAATCGCCAAAAATTGTCCGCCAAAAATTATTTACCTCACCCGACGGATTAACCGCGTGGCGCGACGTGAATCACTCGCGTGACCGTCGCCCTCGAACGCAACACGAATCGCGACGGCACTTCGTAAACACCTAAAATCATAGATAATATCCCATTTTTTATAGTGTAACGAGCCTGCATCGTGCACACAGAAAAATAAAATTGACGGCCACCGTTTAGGGTAGAGCGGGGCAAAATGGGGCAACGGGGCAAAACGGGGTTTTTGGGCGAAACATCATTTTCCAATAATTCTTGGATGCCGAATTCGCCCTATCGGATACACCAGGCTTTTCTGCTCAGTTTTGCCACCTTGTCCGATCCAAAAATGATTGGAAAATTTATGTTTGCCCGAAAACCCCGTTTTGCCCCGTTGCCTTATTTTGCCCCGCTCTCCCCTACTTAGTTTAAGTAAAATATTTATTTGATTTAAATAAATATTTAGTAGTAGTAGTAGTGGTTTGATTGACAGTACATAACAGAACAGTTTTTAATACATAAGAGACTTCAATCACCAATGTGCTGCCAATTGGCCATCGACCGAAGTTCTTCAGCCAGTAAATATTTATTTAATTTAAATAACCATTTATTTCATTAAAATAAATATTTATTTAAATCAAATAAATATTTTACTTAAACCAAATAAACGGTGGCCGTCAAATAATATTTTTTATGGGCGCGTTGCGCATTACACTTGTCAAGAAACAATGTTTTTTTTATTAGCCTGGACCGTTTGTTTATCTGCGCGCCGTCATCGATGACACTGTTTCGGTTTATGTATCGTTGCGTAACCGGCTGTGGTATTTCTAGCTCGGGGGAGGGATATAAATTACTTTGGTCGTGGTTATGGAACGGGGACTGACGCGAATTTATGTTGACGATGGCAAAACAGTATTTAATGTTCGTTACGGGAGGAATGTCTCGTTATGCACTGGCAGCGGCGGAGCTAGCGTGTGTGTCATCGCGTTACACGTAACGCGAATTAGGTATTAGTGTTCGCAATCTCTCACAGTCTCTCTCTGTCCCACGACTTCGCGTTGGTCAAGGTGTTGACAAATGTCGACGGGTCGGTTGGCGGGTAAATGTTTGTGATGCATTAACGGCGCCGGGCTCGCGCGATCCGCCCGGCGGATTCGCACGAGGAAAAGTCATCGCGAAAGTTCCGCCTCGGCGACTTGTTTGTCGTGCCGGCATGAGAAAGAGCAAGAAATGGGGCGGAGAAAGCTGGGGAAAATATACTGTATAAATAAAACGAGATTACGATGTGAGGATGCAAAAGTCGATGGTGCGGAATGTGATGCGAAATGAAAGTCGGTGATGTCGAGCTTTAGCTGAGCTGAACATTAAACAAGAGTTTTTCAATCATTAACTTAAGGAGGGAGTCTCTCTGCGCGCTGACTTCGCATAAGTTCGACAATAATAAAAGAAAATTGCAACTACCCCTTGATGGCTTAAAAATCTGAAAAAATCATGTATACTAAAGGTACTGAGAAGATTAAGTTTGCATAATAATAATTGCAAAATGTTATTAACAAATTCAGCAAAAAAGTAATTGTTCAACAAATTACCCGGCAAGAAAACTTTTTTTTTGTGAAAATGATTCGTTTATTTTTCTGAATGCGTACGAATTTTTTCAGATTTTTAAGTAATCGTTGATTTTTTATTTTTTTATAGAACAAATGTTGTGTAAAATAAAAAAGTGGTATTTTTTAAATAAAAGTACTTTAATAGTACTAAATGTATTTAAAAATTATTTTAAAACTAATAGAATTTTACATAATATTTGTACAGTAAATTTGATATACTGGTTTATACATAAATGCTTCCAATATCGGTTCATTAAATTTATAATTTTTTTTAACAGTGTACGTGCGAAAAAATGTGTCTGCAATTGGGCCAAGACCGGACAATTCGGAACATCAACTAAGGCCGTTGATTCGAGCACTTTTCGCCCGTTTCGAAATTATAGATCCTAGGAGATCTCTAGTTCCAGAACAATTGGGAAATGGTTTAGAAGCTGTAGACGTTATATCGGTCCTCAATAAGGTCCGGATAAGGCCTTTTGCAGACCTAATTGGGGGATTTTATCAGAGCCCAATGTGACGGTCTTCAGAGCGTCATATAAATTTTGACGTCTACCAAGGAAGTTGATGTTCCGAATTTGCCGTCATTACTCCATAAATTCGGTCCGACTTCGTGCCAAAACCAGCGTCGGATTCGTTTCCACGTGACAAAAATCCCATCGAATCATCCCGACCAGGACACTTTTCAATCCCCGCCTCGAGATCCGACATTGATCTTCCCAGTAATCCCATGATCGTCATCCGCGCCACCCCAGATGTCCGACTTTGAACTTTAGCTGGTTCTCGCGCTATCGCTTCGCCCCGTCACTTGCGATTACAAAGAAAGAGGAAGTTACATTAATTGAGTTTATAACCGTGAAAACTGGGTGATCACGCGACCGACCCGGTGCGAATCGTGTCAGCTCGACCAGCTGGCTCGGGCTGGCGTGTGTCCCACTGAGAGTACCCCGACCGCCAAAGCTGCCGAGAGAGGAAAAGTTATATGCGCTCAGCACCCCGTCCCGCCCCGTTTCAACGACAGCAGACACAGCCCTTGCCGCCCATACCCGAACAGTTAAGAATAATTATTATTTACGCCCTCGTAACTCCGGGCGAAATTACCAAAGATTTATAGTATGTCGCGAGGCTGCACGCCTCGCGACGGTGAAGGCCCGTGGCAAGCCGTTTGAAACGTCACGTACCACAATGGCTAATTAAGAGTTACTGGGGGAGAACGTCATAGCGCCGGACAGAAATTCCACTGGGCAAATTGCGCATAAACAAACTCGCCGTTCCACGATTCACCATCGGCCGATACACTCGCCAATACCGCGACTCATTGGCTCTGTTTATATCTCCATAAATGATTTATTAAACATTCCCGTACATCGAACCCTCTTCGACGACGATTTGGGCATTCGATGGTTTCACTCATTTGGACACATCGTCAACCATTTGTACCGTCGATCGCGGAGATAAAAAATTATCCTCGTCGCTGATGGACCACTATTACTGATCATTTAGGTTTAAGCGACATTCGACTCAGTTCAAGTTCACCAACTTGATCTGTCAATCTGCAACAGTTCGATATTTATTTAAGTTGAGTAAATTTGACTGACATTCATTCACACGCCACCAACCGATCTTTCACTCATAATCAAGTATTGCACTGTAGAAAAAAATGGTGTGTTTAATGTACCGGAATTCCAGTTTTTATGCACAATCTGGTAAATTAAATTTAATGTAGAATTGGATGAAAAATGAATATACTTTTTCATTTAAATTAGAGGAGATTATTAAAAATAAAGTATGCTCAATGTTTTTAACACACAACATTAATTTTACATTTGACTAGTCCATTATCACAAACAGCTATTGAGAGCAAAGAACGGAAATTTAAAAAAAGTGTCCAAATGAGCGAGAAATAATAAGTGACCAGGTAAACGGAACGCCCACCGTGGAACGATTCGCAAAACAAAACTAAAGTGTTGTAGCTCGTTGTATTTTACGTCAACGTCGCAGCCCGTTCGATCAAATCGGAGCCTGTATTATCGGTAATCAGTCGTGAATAATTTGTTCGCCCATTTGCGTCTGTCTCACTTGATTTCAGGGTCGATGTGGCCATCGCCGTAATTTCTCCACTCGCTCGTGCTCGGACTTTGCCTTCACACGATCGCCACTCCGTATCTCTCGTTTTATCGTATGGAGCATGCATGTGTGCTGTAAATGGCGTATGATTACCGTAGACGACGAGTTCCACGTTCCCGCCGGCTTTGCTTCCGACGAGAACGCTCGATGTCTCCCGCAATATTCCAGGATTTCCACCTAGCCCGGTTCTTCGTCGTTCTCCAACTCGCCCGTCCGCCCGCCGTTTACTCGTGGATGTTTGTCCAACATGGTACGCCGAGATAAACAACACGTCAGCACGCGGCCGGATGCGGAGCTTTGCTGCGTATTCCCGGATCGCAATCGACCCAACTGGTTGGAAATTTGTCATCAACGGCGGCAACGGCCCGATGTGTGGACCTCTTCCTAACATTGATTCCGCTGGCGAGACGGAAACGGCATAGATAATGCTAATTAAATTGCTTCATTCGTTGGATCTAATTGACTTTGACCGGCGATGTGGTACACCGGCAATAGCGTTTCGAGATTGGGGCTTGCTTACTTGTTCGATGTGGTCGACGAACGGAGGTTCTGCCACATTTGCATCTCCGCCACATGCAACCCCACCAAATCGCAACATAGCAAGCCAATACCAAGTTACTAGCATCTTTCTTATTTCAATAAATAAGTAGTAACAATTTAGGAAAATGTATGGAATAATATATGGCTGAAATGTAATCGTTAAAAAAGGGAATAAACACAGGACGCTTGTTGCGTCCTGTGATTTTTCCCGAGATTCTTTAATCAAGGAAGTTGTTTTTTTATCATAATTAATTCATACAATTTAGCAAAATTTATTAAAGTATTTTGCTAAGTAATAATCGATAAAAAATCATTTTAATTATCGATCCCGAGGGATTGATAAATAAATATACAAGGAAAGGGAATAAACACAGTTGTTGCGTCCTGTGATTTTTCCCGAGATTCTTTAATCAAGGAAGTTGTTTTTTTATCATAATTAATTCATACAATTTACCAAAATTTATTAAAGTATTTTGCTAAGTCATAATCGTTAAAAAATCATTATAATTAGCGAACGCGATAAATTGATATAAATAATATACTGGGAAAGAGATTAAATTACCCACCGGAAATTACTACCAGGAACTCCGTCAGAAAACAACCCCATCCGATATGAAAGCCTCTCACAATGCGGCGAGGCAACAACTGTACCAGTTCGAACAGCAGCTTATTATAACTGCATCGCGTTGGAACCCTACCAAAATACAGACCTCCGAGATATATTGATTGGGGTCGATAATATAACAATAATTCCGTATCTGTCGAATTACTGTCCATCATTTATTTGGCCCGAGTTCTCGATTCACCTGATTTACCCAATCCAGATATTTATATAAAACCGGTGACAAACTTTTCCTCCATTATAATTAACTGTTGCGCCTGGTTGGATTTAACTACACGGCAAAAGTGGCGAATCTTGCCCGGTCCATACATAATTAATTCGCTGTCCATCGCTTCTACGAAAAAACTTCGAATAACCGATACATATTCCTGGTGTCGAACCGTCCCAAAGACCGTCTCGCCGGGGTTCAATTTGCGGTCGACTCCGTTTGAGATTAGGATTTAGCCGCGTTGAGATTTAAGCTTCAACGGCAGAGTTCGTTGATCCGGTGAGTCAGGTAACCAGCGCGAGGGTCGGAAAAGCCGAACCGACGAGAGTAAGGAAGTAAGACGCTGAGGTACAAAAGAAAAGGTTACAAAAGTTAAGGTCGCAAAAAAAAAACCGTGCACTTTCGAGCTGTTTTATCTTAACTGCCGAGGGGTTTTTCGCGACTCAGCCTGACGAGCGTTCTATCCTACGAGCCCGTGGGACGTAGTTAAAGCGAGAAAGTGATGTACAGAACGAGCGAGCGAGAGAGATGATAAGAAGATAGTTAGTATGAGGAGACATTAGTGGCAGCAACTGGGGCAACCGGCGAGCCTTACCGAGCGATCCTCTAGTCCTCGAACCTCAGGCCAACAGAGACAGAGCAGCGGCGGAGCAGCCCCTCGCCTCTCTCAGGGTTCCCTCCTGCTCGTTCAGGCGCACCGCGTTTCCATCCCTCGACTTCCATCTCCGCGCACCTCAGCGGGAATCAATAGTGAAACGCGCCCCCGGAGTACCTGCGGAGTGAGAGTTACCAGGCGACAGTCGCTTCGGCTCTCTGCGCGCCCTGTCATCTTCGTTCTTCCTGCGTGCACAAACGTCACCGAGCTCCTTGTGTGGAGGCTGCAGGGCGACAGCAGTGTGTCGATGTTGTTGGAGGAGTTCGAACCGACAGACAACTTGCAGACTTCTTCATCAGTAGCTTCATAAATGTCGACCATTAGGGGAATGCGTATTGAGGCCTCGATAGGTTGGCTAAACGAACGAGCAGCCGGAAATCCTTCAGAAGCTACGCAACAAGTGCGGACAAGTAGTCATAAGTAGTAGTACACTGATAAACAAAATACGGTTGAATCAACTAAGATTCGGGCAGGGACGTTCAACTAAAGATTTTGTTGATACAGCTAAAAAATTAGTTAGTTCAACAATTTGACGGATGATTTCACCAAAATATTTTTGGGTCATTCAAATATTTTGTTGGACCAACTGAATATTTATTTGAACGTCCCTGCCTGAATCTTAGTTGATTCAACTGTACTTTTTTATCAGTGTAGTACAAGTAATTTATTAACGAGATGTTACATTGGTTCTCGATCATTCAAGTATGTTACACATCTAGAAAGATAATTTATTTGACGGCCACCGTTTATTTGGTTCATGTAAAATATTTATTTGATTTAAATAAATATTTATTTCATTTAAGTAACTGTTTACTTAATTTAAATAAATATTTTACTTAAACCAAATAAACGGTGGCCGTCAAATTCTTTTTTCTGGGTGCATATGCCTTATTGATTACATGAATTTATGGTAACATTATCAGCTAACGAGCCATCGACCTTGGTTCTTAAGCTCGCTCATAAGTATTGCGACGATCGAGCGGACAAATGAAGCGCTTATTCGGCTTCGGGGCGGCTGTTATTAATTAAAATCGCAGCTAAATATCTCGAGCATGAACTGTTAAAGGTGTCATTTCGGGAAGTCACCTCAAGACTCTGGGTGCGTTCTGGAATGCTGATCTGCTCATGCGCTCTTTTATTTGTGACTGTCCACTGTCAGTGGGTTTTTTAAAATTGCCAACGGTACATTCTATTCTGTCGGCGGGATGAACGCTTATCAGAGCGAATTTGGGTCAAAATTAAATCCCGAACCGGGTCAGACTGGAATATATGAACGACCATTCCAGCAGTGTATACATGTGAGTGCATCTCGAATATTTCTGGTTTTAGCCGAACAGAGGAGAACTGCGTTCAAGAATGTACACTCTATGTCACGACGATCAATCTCAAGTTGATCGTCCGTTCGTTTGTCAACTGTCACGCCCGGTTCGTTCTTGAATGCAGATCTGCGCTCAGCTATGCCTTCTTTTATTCTTGAATGTCCACTGCTAGTGGGTTTTTTAAGTTGCTTACGGTACATCCGATTTTTTCCGTGGAATGCATTTGGTCCGTTTTGATTGCAAAAAAAAGCTTATCAGAGGAGCTTTGGGTCAAAACTAAGCCTTTAAGTGTGACAATAGACTGGAATATAGAAACGCCTATCTCAACTGTCTATACATTGTAGATGCATCTAAAATATATATCTTTTAGACATTAAATGTATATTTTTCAAATTATAAAATGTATATTTTTCAAATTATAAAATGTATATTTTTCAAATTATAAAATGTATATTTTTCAAATGTATAGACAGTTGAAATAAGCGTTTTTATATTCCGTCTGTTGTCACAGTTCAGGGTTTAGTTTTGACCCAAAGTTCCTCTGATAAGCGTTTTTTTGCTATCAAAACGGATCAAATGCATCCCACGGAAAGAATCGGATTTGTCCGAACAGAGCAGAACTGCATTGAAGAATACACCCATAGAGTTATTTCAGCCATAGCAGTAATATCGTGTGACCTGTTAAATCCTAATATTGGTTACGGTATGTTCAATCTGCTGATGGCTCGTGGCACGATAATTTACCCGCTAAGAATTCCAGAGCGTCGCATCAGGATCGGATAAGGCCGTGACTAGGTCTTATGAGAACCCGATTTAATGCTCTGAAATTTCTACCAGAGAATGTGGCACATATCGTACATTGGTCGTTAAAGGCTTAAACTATGGCCGTATCCTTATCAGGTATTTCCCGGATCTTATCACTGCTCCATAACGCTTTGAAATTTACACCAGCGAACATGCTGAATATCTGAACTAAAAAAACATGGCCATATCACCACGCATTACCATTCGCGCCAGTGAGCGGATACGAGTTTCAGCTCTCGATTAATGCACGCGGAGGAAAACGTGACTAATGTACAAGCTCGAACAACAAATCGATTCAACGATGCCTCGGTGACCTCAATTCGCTGCCCTCGTTGCTGCTGCTGCTGCTGCTGCACACTCCCGGAGCCGAGAAACTCTCGTTTCATTCGCGCAGCCGCCAATTATACCACCACCCTCCCGATACCTCGAATTTTACATCGGAATTTCGCCCAGTTTGTAGAAGCGTTATTGACCACCATCAAGGGACCTCCGAAATTCACGAGGAATTAAAAGTCCCGTTTCGCCCAACGTGAAGAGCGAGCTCCGTGTTTTTCGAAAAATGCGTTTCGGAGATTCCGCTCGAAAAACTGGGACACGGAATTTTTGCCGCGTCGATCGTAGGATCGGTCACTGTGCACACAAATCACGAGTGCAAAATACGATTAAAAATATCAGTAGGGGAGACCGGGGAAAAAAGTAACAAAATCCTTTTTAATTTTTTTACCAACAAACCCGACAGTCTAACGCTTCGGCATCCAATGGTGTACCATTAACCTAGTCTTAGGTATCTAGTTAAAAAATTTCAGGCAGAAATATGCACAAAATTGCAAACACCACCCCTTTAAACACAGACGAAATTGGGTAAGAATTTGGGCCGCGGTGGGGTCAATTGTAACGGGTAGTGGGGTCATTTGTAACATCCTCCTGCATCAACG
>JAPYZC010002661.1:0-13953 GCA_030522665.1 Ichneumoninae sp. A BG-2022a | reverse complement strand
AAAAAATATCATTGAATCAAGTAAAATTTGCTTGCGGGCTGCCAATGAAGTAAAAACGTTGTTTCAATTCTACTCTGAATTCGTACAATTTCATACCGGTTTGAAACGATAACATATCACCTTGACTTGCTGTCGTTGTTTCAATATCATATGGAATTGTAAGAATTGGAAGTAGAATTGAATCAAACATTTTTTTCTTCAGCAGTCCGCAAGCAAATTTTTTTTCAGTGTGGCCACTTTTTAGCATACACCTCAGTGTATGCAGTGTATGCAGTGAAAAAGGATGGTATTTCCTACTGTAACGAATAGTTTCCAGGGGGGACGGCTATATAGATAGATTGTGGTAGTAAATACTCGATTGATTAAACTATGATTATAGTTACAACTATAATTGTTGGTCCTTGTCGTAACTGTAAAATGTAGACTTCCCCCCTGGAAACTATTTACTATGTAAGTTTTTCTCGGTGTAGTCGGAAAAAATTGCGTATGCCACTTGGGAGGAAAAGTGGCTTTTGGTGAAAGCGAGGGCAGAAATTCACACGAGGTGCGTGTGAATTTCTGCCCTCGCTTCGTGGCCATCAAACTTCACACTCTGTGAAAAGTCGCCCTTTCCTCCCTTGTGGCATAATATACTATTTTCAAAAATCTCGAACGTTTCGTAGATCTTTTGTGTAGCAGGCACGGCGGTGCTCCTTATGCTGCCTCTGGACTTCCTGGACTCGAAGATCCTTGCGATCGCGTTGCCGAGCTTCTTATCGGGCTACATTATCGTCAATGTAGCTGGAATATTCACGGCGTATCGCGGTCACGTCGATCTCGTGGCGGTGAATAAATTTAATAAAAAAATTAAAACCCGACCAACTCGAACGCTCAAATCTTCGACAGGACATTCTGTTCTCCTCGAGCGGCGGTTTGGTCAATACCTGCTGCGGTCTTTATCTGCTCTACTACTGGATCGATTGGGTCATCAGTACATTCGAGAGTGGAAAAGGCAGCGAGGGGTAACGGAAAATAAAATAAAGAAAAATCGATTAAAAAAAAAATCAACAAAGCCAATAAAATCGTTATCATTTTTATTTCCGCAGCATAACATTCCTCATTCTGTCGGCCACGTGTCTCCTCGACGTGGCTGCGATGGTTTTCGAGTTCATAATAAGCATTCTCGAGAAAGCTCATCGCGCCATACACGGAAGAACGACCGTCGACGAAACGACCGATAATAATTAGATAATCGCAATCTCGATTGATCCTCCTGTTTATCCCGCGTTCAATATTAACGAGTCGCTGAATTAAATTAGTCGCAAAGTGATTCACCGCGAGAAACCATCGCGTATAATTAATGAACAAGACATCGGGAGCGGGTGGATGGCTAGAAAAAAATAGAAAAAAAAATGAAATGATGTGGAGAGTCAGAGTCGTTCGCCAATTGATCCCGGACGACCCCGTTGGATCTTGGCAGACCGTGTACGAGACCTACGCCCACGATCCGGACACTTGACCGCGCGATTGTCCGCGACGAAGCTCGGACTTAATTCGAGCTCCGCCTCGGGCTGGTAAACAGCCACGGAGTGAACGAGGCGGAGGATTAATCGTCCGCGGAGGGTTGGAAAGTGGTTTCGTCCGGAAGAAGATTGAGAGCCGGAGACGCGCGGGAACGCTGCAAACTGCAGCTACGATCGGGTCGAGAGGGCCACTGGAGTGAACGCGCATTGACGACACGCCGACGTCTTTAGATCCTTTCACCGTGAATAACAAATAATCATTATTATTTTTATTGTATTTACACCTTCGGACAATTCTTATCAGTCGATCTGTATGATAATGTGAAAAATATATGATTTTCTAAAAGGGTTAAAAGTTGAATCTATTTTGCTCACCTATATTGTACGTACGGTTATGTTGACTCGCGCGCTCGCTTGGATCGCATGATTCATAGCATATGGAAATCTATTATATTCATATGCAATGGAATTTCGAACTCCATTCCATATGTTATAAAAAATGAAATGCCGACATTATGAGAATGAAATTTTGGAATTTCAAAATCCATTTTAAAAGCGATGAAAACTGGCGGAGAGGGGGGGAGCTTCTTCGAAAGGGGATGTCAATTGTGGGGGGGGGGGGGGGCACAAACATCCAAACCAACAAACAAATGCACAATTTTCCAAAATACATATAACATTATTATAGCCTGCTAACAATAATAATTATTACTATAATAATAAAACTGTAATGATAGAAAAATCTCATACGGGTTGAGTTTCTTATTTCATTGTCGGATTTGGCCTGATTTCGTTGCCTGAGCCCTCTTTTTATAATTTATCGGAAAACAACGATAAATCTCGCCGGTCTCTTGAACTCATTATTTTTTTTTTTATCGTTGAAAGTAAACCACTCAAGTTCGTTGCGTTACGAGCGTCTCGCGAAGGGTCTAAAAAATTCACGTTGATCGACTATCGCTGCCGGTAAGGCGCCGGGAGCCTTGAGAGCCACGATTTCCGCAAGTGAAATACCAGTCGGCTACGCGAAGAATGCAACATATCTGTATCTCAATGCAGCCCGAGTGAAGCGCTGCAAGACTGACCGTGCACGTCTTAATGTATTATTTTTCATCGCCGCATCAATTGCATCAAGACACATTAAATTTGTGTTGCGCAACAGTGTCGTGACACCGTCTGATAATGCAGGACCGCGGTTACGGTGGAACAACCGAGGAGGGGGCTTGAAACGTCTTGGGTCGATGCCGAGTTTTCCTGAGACTCGCTGCGCTGGTGTTAATAGCATTAGCGCGAGGCAAGAAAACGTACGTCCATTTAACAAACATTTCCTGTCCACGTGAGACAACAATTTTTTCCGCTAATTTTACACTTTTTTTTTGTACTGATAATTTTGATAATTATACATATATATATATAATTATCATACTGATAATTTTAGAATTTGCTAAAGTTAACAGAACGTGAAAACGTTTTTGGAGGACAAAAAACATTGTGAAATTAAGGAAACAATAATTGGGGACTTGCGTGGTCGAAAAATGTTACGTAGTTTGTTCGGGTCAGTAAAGTACGTAGTTTGTTCGGGTCAGACTTTTCCGCTAATTTTACACTTTTTTTTGTACTGATAATTTTAGAATTTGCTAACGTGAAAACGTCTTTGGAGAAGAAAGAAAATTGTGAAGTTACGGAAACAATAGTTGGGGACTTTCGTGGTTGAAAAATGTTTGTTAAATGTGCGGACCTTTTTTTACTGCGCAATAGTACGTAGTTTGTTCGAGTCAGACTTTTCCGCTAATTTTACACTTTTTTGTACTGATAATTGTAGAATTTGTTAAAGAGAAAACGTTTTTGGAGAAAAAAAATTGTGAAATTACGGAGACAAGGATTGGGGACTTTCGTGGTCGAAAAATGTTTGTTAAATGTGCGGACCTTTTTTTTACTGCGTAGTAGTACGTAGTTTGTTGGGGTCAGGCATAGTGATACGGGTCTCCATATTTTCCACGCTCCGGTGACCGAGCTCCGACTACGACGAGGAATGTCACTCGCGCAGGGGGACCTGGAATTGAAGCAAATGATTTCGAGCTCGGGACGGCTTTATTAACTCCGGAATAAAAAAAACTCCCGTTCGCCGCGTCACGAGAGCAATTAATCCGGTTCATTGCATTCTCTATGTTGTTTTTATAGTCAACAGCTCACGGATGTGACATCAGAATGCACTTAATTTTCCGCGAGAGGGAAATCGTCATTTTTGCACGTAAAGTTTCCATGATCGGCGCGCCGGATAGACCGACTAGACGAATTCATTAAAATTCCAGGGGAAAGTGAAGATTATCGAAGCCACCGTAACGTGTTTGTTGAAAGTGGAATGTCATATCGATCAGGTGTCGTGGCATGGCTGGCACGTAAGCCTTCGTGCGGTGTCGATTCACCGACGGTGAATGAGCCGAGCCGCGCCCAAACGTAGTACTATACGACGTCCCTCCATGGATTAACAGCTGTCTTTTTTATCGCTTTTTTTCACATACACTAGCTATAAAAAAAAGAAACTAGCACGACCTATTTTGTACGACCTCAGTGTAATATTCCTTAGTTAATAAATATGATTAAAAACCTTTCCGTTTTTGCATTTCTTTCATCATTATCATCCGTATAATGTTTATTGTACCATATAGGGGACACCGGCGCAAAATGGAACCGTGGGGCAAAATGGGACAGGCAATCGAGATGCACCGATGGGCCAAAACAGCAAGTCCTAAAATGATCAGAAAATTGCGTATTCAAAAACACAATTTTCTAATAATTTCAGGACCTCCCATTTTGCCCCACCGATGCATCTCGATTGTCCCATCTTGCCCGTTCTACCACTTGGCCAATATCATTTTATTTATACATTTTAATGTATTTTTCAAAAAGATAAAAATGTTAAGTACTTGGCCTACGATTATTATCATTTTCTTTTAATTTATTAATAACATGTAATTTAATTAAATAATGCGTACTCGAAAAAACGAACGTACCAAGAGCCCCACTATGCGCAGTTTCGTCGATTGTTTACATCGCCAACGGGGGGGTGGGGGGGCGATGCACGTGCACAGTGGTTCGGATCGTGTTAAAGAGTGGGGCAGCCCTCGGAGTTTACACAGACTCGCATTTACACAGATGGAGACATACAAACGCTGTTTCACGTGTGCGCAAGTGTCCGTGTTCCGTGTGCACTCTGGCGTGCAGTGTCTAGCTGTTCCCTCGGCTTTAAGGGGGTCTCTCGAGCGACGGTACCGCCTCGCTCTGGTCGCCGTCGAGCCCTCGACGCCAGAGACACGACGCCGTGTGTCACGCTCGGCGTTCCAGTTTAAGCTGCGACGCGACACGGTTACGTGCTGCAACGTTCGCCGCTAGCCGCGTACCCCGAGCACGGAAAAGCTGATTTCACTTGGAGAATTGGCGAAAAAAAAAATCCTACCGATCGACCGATCGCAAAGCTTCGTCGAGGGCGTCGTGTTTTTTTTTTCGACTCGTGCACATTTTTCAACTTCGCAACATAAAAGGGAAAATAAATTAATTAAAGAAAGTTTGTGAATTTGTTACAAGTGCGTTGGAATTTTTTGAAAACTTTGCTCAGGTGAGAAACGCCGATTTTCTCCATCGAAGATAACGAGGACCTTGCGTTTTTACTCGTTTAGCTTCAAGGATCGAGAAGTGACGATAAAGTTGTGTTTCGTAATCGAGAAATTTTTCACAATTTTTTTTGTTATTATTTTTTTTATTAAAGAAGTTGTTTATACGCACCTATCGTCGATCGGTGGATCGAGTTCGCGTGCGACACGGAATAGCGGGAAGCCTTCAAGCTGGGCGACAGGCGAGGAAAACCGCGAAGGGTCAGGATGGCCGACGAAAGCTTACCGGCCACGACGGCGGTCAAGGAAACCAGGCCGTCGAATCCGTTACCATTGATCGCCAAAGTCGTCGAAGTTGTGAGTTCGAGGATGCAATTTCTTCCTTTTTTTTAATCCATCGACAAGCCTATCGCTTCTTTACCGATCTCAACAATTTTCTTTTTTTTTTCTCCTTGCAGGTTCTCTCGATTTTCATAATCGGACTGATAGTCGATCCCCTGAACTCGTTTCATTGGATACTGAATCGTCCTCAGCTGAAGCTCGACGACGTCGCCATTATTTACATCTCGGTCGCCGGCTTCATGCTCAACAATATCCTGTTTTTGATAAGCCGCGCATTGGGCGACAGAGTGCCAAAGAGAACGGTAAAAAAAATAACTAGACAATTTTCACATCTGAAACCTCAACGTCACATATTTTCATACACCGAAAAAAAGGTTTGGTAATATAAAAATAACAAACTAAGCTGCCGTTGCTAGTGGCGAAAGAAATATTTTGTCGATTGAACAAAATGTTTCTTAAATCCAAGTAATTATTTGTCGAAGCAACTAAATATAATCGGTAAAACAACTAAATATTAGTTCAATCAACTAAATATTCAATCAATCAACTAAATATTCGTTCAATCAAATAAACATTTTTTTCAATCGACCAAATATTTCTTTCGCCGCCCGCAACCGCAGCTTAGTTTGATATTACCAAGCCTTTTTTTTCGGTGTGCAGAAAAGTATCGAGCAGTTGAGAAAAATCATTTTTTTTTTGTCGATGAGAAAGAGGCTTGCCGTGGGGTTTCGAGGCGGGAACTGATCACGCTTGAATGCTGCAATCGCACTGTAATTGCATCGGCGAACGCTGCATATGCACATAGAACGCACGTCTACAAGGCGGGACGAGTATGCACTACTACGCATCAACCATTGCATAATTCTCAGATAGCACGGCGCGCAGTAAAAAATAGTTTCTCTCCGGCCTCAAAGCGTACATTTACTATGTACGCTCGTATTTAGTATCGTATTTAGTCGCGACTCAGTGAAACCGATGTCCTCGTTGAGCAGTTTCGCAACCAATTTCCGGCGCGATCGGATTATCCGCGAGCGTTTACCTCGTCGAACACCGAAAATTCCGAGTGATCCGGCACACGATCGATTTGACGGTGGAGCGAACACGATTCGCTTGACCAACGGGGTCAGCGGTAATTAGCGTTCACGCGAGTTAAACGGTGCTTCGGTTTCGGTCACTGCCTCGAGGTCTTTAAATGATAATAATTCTATATGCAGCGATAGGCAAGAAAAAAAATGTTAAACGAACAGTGTATCGATTATGCCGTCAGACGTAAATAGCCTGGACTCTTTTTTTTCTACTTCGGCCGAGCAGTCTGTCGATACGACACGCGAAATGACATTCTATTCAGCAAAAAAGTCATTATGATCACAATTACAATCCTTTTTAAATATCTGTATTCAAGATTTCCAAGTAGGAAAGTGCAATTTTTTTTATCGGCTCGTGCACATAATACTCGGTCTCTACGCTGAGAAGATATATATATCGATATGTACGTATTTCCATTAACATGGAAAGGCTACTGGTTACGTCCTTCTGCTTCGTGACCGTCACATTTATATTTATTTTCAAACATATCAAGGAAATAATGTCATTTTTACGAACGAATAATTTTCACCGATCAAAGAAAAATGAGAAAATCTTCCCTCGATGATTTTTCCTCTTTCAAAGTGTTTTGCCTGCTCAGCCACCCAAGCCCATTTCCACAGCTGAGTCACTAGAGTATGGCTCTCCCCATTGGCTCTCGCTCAGAGCTCTTTTTCAATCCGACATGCAAAATACATTCTATTCAGAAAAAATGAGTTTATGATTACATAAGTACAATTTTTTTAAAACTGTATTTAAGATTTCCAAGCGGGAAATTGTAATTTTGTTATCGCCTCGCGCACATAATATTAGGTTCCTACGCCGAGAAGATATATTCGTCCCCTGAGAAACGGAAGGGCGTACACCGTACCCATTAACATGGATAACGTTGCTGGTTACGTCCTTCTGCTTCTTGGCCGTTCATTTATATTTCTTTTCGAACGTATCAAGGAAACAATGGCATGTGCGCGAACAAATAATTTTCACATATCAAAGAAATGAGAGAATCTTCCCTCGATGATTTTTCCTCTTCTAAAGTGCCTTGGCTACCCGCCCACAATGCTCATTTACACAGCTGAGTCACTACGGTATGGCTCTCCCCATTGAGCTCTTGCTCAGAGCTCTCTTACGCACCGACTGCCTTCAGCCGGCGACGGCCTGAGAGCGACGGAGAGCTAATTGGCAGAGGCATCAAGGCCTCCTTCGTCACGGCAAGCCGTGAATACCTTAACGCTCGTATTACTCGGGTACATACTGTATTATAATAATATGTAGTCATAAATATCAGCGAGAGTTACACGAGGAAACTTTGCACCTCGTTAACGAGGTCTAGGACGTGCTCCACCTCTCCTCGGGGAGCTTAAAATTTTAATTCTTCCGGGTCGAATTTATAACGCGTGTGCGTCAACTTTGCTCAACTATACACTGAGAGAAGGATCTAGTAAATGCGACTATATCGCTTCAGAGATATTACCATAGCACATGGCAGTAGGGAACTAGAGTGTCACCTAAATGTCACTATATCGCTTGACAGATATTACCATAGCACATAGCAATAGGGAACTAGAGTGTCACCTAAATGTCACTATATCGCTTCAGAGATATTACCATAGCACATATTAGTAGGGAACTAGAGTGTCACCTAAATGTGACTATATCGCTTGAGAAATATTACCATAGCACATAGCGGTAAGGAACTAGAGTATCACCTAAATGTGACTATATCGCTTGAGAAATATTGCCATAGCACATAGCGGTAGGGAACAAGAGTGTCACCTAAATGTGACTATATCGCTTGAGAAATATTACCATAGCACATAGCAATAGGGAACTAGAGTGTCACCTAAATGTCACTATATCGCTTGAGAAATATTGCCATAGCACATAGCAGTAGGGAACTAGAGTGTCATCTATGACAGGAAGTACCGGATTTATAAGAATTTTTCGTAGATACTATGGTAAAAGTTCTTGGAAAATCTAAGACTTTCCGCCATAGGTGGCGCTCTGGTGCCTTACTATTATGTGCTATGGTAATTTTTCTTAGACGATCGCTAGTCTTTCCTAGATCATTTTCTCACTGTAATTAAAAGCAACTTATGCATATGCTTCCTCGACTCGGGAGCCAATCCATTGCCACACGCGGATTTATCGATTAAAGCTTTTTTTAAATACAACACGCGTCCTCGATATTCATGCGGAAATTCTGCAATCCTGACATAAAAAGAAAAAAAAATGTGGTCATTGATATACGACTGTAGTTGTTGGTTCTAAACGTGATAATTATCTACCAGATTCTTCGGTAACAATTCCGGATATATATATATATATATATATTTTTTTTTTTTTTTAAAATTACAGCTCATCATGTTCTCGGCTCTGGGCTCTCTGCTGCACATCGTCGCCGGCAGTCTGATGGTGCACAACTGGCGCAAGCGTATGAACGCTTTCATAGATTTTCGTAACAACGCTATACACACGAGCAAGCAGTACAACGACATGCTGATCTCGGCCTCGGTATTCACGTTCCTGAACGCCGCCGTATTCGCCGTAGAAATTTTACTGACGATCCGATACACGTAGTCGCGGATCTCATTTATCGCGGAAGAGACGAAGGAGTTTTTTTTTCCTCGACATTGTATGTAACGGTCCACGAGCTTTAATGTACAACGCTGTAACCCAAAGTTCAAATGATTTTTTTTTATTTTTTTTTATTTACTCTCATCAGTTTTAGTCCGTCCGACGGAACGCACGCAAATATCCGTGATCCGTTGTCCAATGTACCTTAGAAACTCGAATTTTCTTCAGTGCCGATCGTTCGGCGATAAGCATATTTTTATTTATTCGATTACGGAGAGAGGGGGGGGAGAGACGAGGGTAGCACCGAGTTTGTATTATTTAGATCATTCGTGCCCGCAAACAATTCCGTCCATCGATCGCCCAACGTCCGGTATCCGCCGTGATACCAAAGATTTAATACTATATATATATATACATATGAAGAATTAATATTAATATCGATAAGCATCCGTCCAATGTATTGCTGCATAATATCATAGAGGTAATATATGAAAGTAAATAGGTCTGAGCGTCAGCAGGACGCATTGAGTTTCTGTGCTCTTTCATGGAGATGATGTATATTTATCGTACGCGATTTATAAAATAAAAAAATTTAATTTTAAATCGAAGCGACGAGGATTTTTCGTCACCCGAGGCGCTGGGGGGGGGGAAGTTCCCTGCTTTGCCGACAATCTTGTCGATTAAGTGCGGCGAAGATCATGCGGAACTAAACGTCAAAGTCGCGATGAATTTTTTTCTTCACTTTTCGCACGAGATCTCTGTCGATGTTTGAATGAGATCGAATAAAATATAAGGAGCGATGCGAGGCAACTGGGAATCGTCGCAGGGGACAACGATGATGGGACCTCCGGCTGGCATGGGCCAGGGCTGCGCCATACCGTCCAACATGGCATGCGACGACGCATGCACTGTGCCGATGGCAAAACCTATTCGTATATTTCAATTCGTGAGTTTCGAGAAACATAACATTTTGTGCTTATTTCCAATTTAATGATATTTCATTTAATGGAATTTAGTATATTTCGTTTATTTGTCATTTAATGATATTTCATTTAATGGAATTTAGTATTTTTCGTTTATTTGTCATTTAATGATATTTCATTTAATTAATATTATTCAGTTACTCGTGACGGCACTTTTTTCGCTGACCGTCTACACGGTCTCGAAAAACTCGCCCTATCAACCCGCGGAAGGAATACTCCTTGCAGTTCTCTTCGGCAGTTTCCTGTTCATCGAGCTCGTCGACATTGTCAGTCAATTTGGCGGCGATCCGATTCCGGACACGCCCGTGAGTGTAAAGTTACTCGGAATGATAAACGGCCTGGTTTCTAGCCCATTAAAAACATACGATTTTTTTTAAGTTATCGAGAAGATATACTGAGTAATCGGGTCGTTGGCCTTAGAGTTAGAATTGGAAACGAGTGGAAATTTGTGTTAATTTTTTTTGTGTATATGATATTGTAACAGATGTTCTTATTCGGCGTTGTGGGAACTGTGCTCTTCATCATAGCGGCCGGATTAATATTCTTCGCGACGCGCCGCGACGGCATCGAGGAAGTCTGGAGACTGACGGTCTCGATGGCTCTGGCTGCCGCCTGTTCGCTTCTGTTTCTTATCGACGTCCTGCTAATATTTCTCTATGGATACTGAGGAATAATATTCCTAAAAATCGGCGGAGAACAGTCATCCGATTTCTGTACTCATTACTGTAAATAAAAAATATCCCAAATCAATGTTTCGCAACTATCGGTCCGTCGAGTATTTCGCGGCCAACCTGAAGTTTCCCGATCGAGTGAAATCAGAGCCGCAAGCTTCAATTTTTCTCGCGACACGTTCGCCAAACGTCAACGAAACAAAAAGGCATCTATGACGCGTCTAAGAGTCAAGATTTCACGGGTTAAATTTAGTTTCCTTATTATCGAAGCTTTTCGATAAGAAGATCAAGATCAATAGTCTGTAAAAAGATCGGGCATTCGAGTACCCTATGGGAACGAGGCGTGAGTCACTTTTGCTGGAATAGGCTCTGGAGCTGTTGAAAAAAATCTTACGTTTTATTTTTTTTCAGCAAGGACTCGTCTAGGTGATAATTATGAATCGTTAGGCAATAAAGAGAGCACCGAGCCACTGCGACCGAGAAGCGCATTCGCGGTAGCATGCACGGCTACGTTATGCAGACCTTTAAGGATATTTCAGTTTGTGAGTTGACAAATACCCTGAACCTATAAAAAACGTGATCAATAATTTGAAAAAATCGTGATCTATCATTTTTTAAAAACGTGATCTATAATTTAAAAAATATTTTTTTTTCTGTAGTTAACGATCCTGCTGCTCTTCGCTCTGGTCATCTTCATGACAGCGAAGTCAGCGACGGCGAAGCCAATTCACATATCCCATCCGGCGTCGATTCTCCTGATAATTCTGACGGCCTCGTACTTGTTCTTCATCGCTATCGACATGATCAGTCAGTTTGGCGGTCATGGTTTGCCCGATTCACCGGTAAAAAAGTTTCCATCATCAGTTCTCAATTTTGTGTTATAATAAAAATAAAAATAATTCTCAATTATCTCGACGAACAACAATTTTTCGCAGATGTTCCTGTTCAGTTTTCTCGGCGTTGTGCTCTTCGCCATAGCCGGTGGCCTGATGGTCCATTATCGCAATCCTGAGGACCATTTGTGGGCGCTGTTACTCAGCCAGATCCTGTGCTTTGTCGTCAGTATACTCTTTCTCATCGAGATCACAATGTTGATAGGGTGAGTGAACAGTGGCATGCCGAACGGGGCAAAACGAAACACAGGCTCAACATTTATTTCAAACGGAACCGTGGCCTCCATTTGAAATAATTTTCCATTTGAAATAATTTTCCATTTGAAATAATTTTCCATTTGAAATAATTTTCCATTTGAAATAATTTTCCGTTTAAAATAATTTTCCATTTGAAATAAATTTTCCATTAAAAATAAATTTTTCATTAGAAATCAATTTTCCATTAGAATTTCCATCAATTTTGGCCTATCACTTAGAAGTCTCTTACGGACAGAAATTCGATCTCTCAACTCCGATGATTTTTTTTTCAGCTACTGGAGACAGAGGTGCCTTTCTTGGAAGCGATGTTACCCCTACACTCCAGCTGGAACTTGCGGGCAGAGGGAGATGAAAACGATCTTCACGCGCGACGGTCCCCGCGACGTAGACATCGAGTTGGGAAGATGCGATCTCGCGACGAGTGTCAGTCGTTGCGGGATTCCACTGGAAACGAGCGCGGATTCGGCTGTCGAGGAGCACGGCTGCAGAAAGATCGGCATCGGTCACAGAAGGCAGTACGTCGATTGCCACTCGAGCGTTCCAGCTCTAGCGATCGTTCAGATCGCTCAGATTCAGACTGAGACAGGACCGACCAGTATCACCGAGTCTCAGGCACGTTCAACCTTATTTTGTAATTTTTTTTTCTAATGACATTACAATGGAGCTTGGAAAGGTGGCTTTACTTTTGGAATTTTATTTCTCGACGCACAGACCGCAAGAACCGAGATGATAGAATCCATAGTTCAAACGACCAGCCGATGCGAGCTGTGCAATCGGCAGATGGAAGCTGCACCGCCAACTGTTTGCGTTTCATCGCCAACCCCCTCGTCTATGTCCCAGAGTCGATACCCCTCGCATATTCAAACTCAATTGCCACAACTTCAAGCCCCCCAATTACCAGTCGAAACTACGCCGTACAATGTGCCTCAACGTCCCTCCCCCAGCCCTCAAGTTCAGCTTGGAAACTGCGCTCTATGTCCGGCTTTCTATCACATGGTGCGAGGCGGAATCCCCATCGGCGCCAATCCTTGCTGCCAATCGTAAGAAGCTTTTATTGATTATTGATTGATTATTGATTGATTATTGATTGATTATTGATTGATTATTGATTGATTATTGATTGATTATTTATTGATTATTTATTGATTATTTATTGATTATTTATTGACTATTTATTGATTATTTGTTGAGTTCGTAATATTATTCAGAAATATTTGAGGGACATTTTTTGGACCCGCAGGTGCAGTTGCGGAGTCAAGACGCCCGAACATTCTCGTCAAGTCGTGCCGTATCTTCTGGACCAATCGTCCCAGCGCCTTCAATCCGATTGGCCGCAGCGTCAGGCATCGACCGCTACGATGACGAAAGCCCCGACAGAAAACGACAGCGACACCGCGACTCCCGTGACGACCGAAAGATCCGAGATCGAACGTGGGGGCTCGAGTACAACGAAGCGAACGCGAAATCGATCACGACAACGTATCTAACTCTTCGCGTTTTGCAGATTTAGTGGTAGACGAGACTGATAGGTACAGGCCTATCAGGAAACTTCCGCGGGTCTATGAAACTCGTAAGAAAATTACGACATTGTACACTGTCGATAAGACTTATCGTGTAGCATTTTATTTATTTTTTTGCAATACAATCTTGAATATTGGAAAATGTGTTTCTTTTTTCTTACGGAAAGGTCCCTGCCCGACTCACGGAGCCGGACTCGCCGCGAGAATGGCCGGACTACCGGAAACCGTGACCAAAGTGACTCTTCCTTCGATTTGCATTAGACGAAACAAAAGGACCCAAACGCCTGCCAAGAAATCTCCGCAAATTGAGGGAGAGGCAGATAAAACGTAAGCGTTGCGAGGATTCTATCGGGGCGGTTTACGGCAGTGTCAAACAGACTCAGTCGGTAACAAAAACTGTAATCGATCACCCGAGGGTCTTAAGGAGGGAGTCTCGCTGCGCGCTGACTTCGCATAAGTTCGACAACAATAAGAGAAAATTACAAGTACTTCTTGATGGTGTAAAAATCTGAAAAA
>JAPYZC010002660.1:0-13954 GCA_030522665.1 Ichneumoninae sp. A BG-2022a | reverse complement strand
CGGCACGGCGTGCGTTCCCGTGCTAGTACCGAGTGGATCCTGTGCCGTCACTTTTCTATCTGGGTAACCACATCAACGACCGCTGAAACGACCGCTCTGACGACATTCTTTTGCCGCATTTCGGCAGTGAAGTTGCTTCTTTGATTGTCGACCGAACAAACGACCGTAAAAGCAACCGTCGGTTTCCTAGACGGTTACTATTACGATCGTTTATTCGGTCGCTGATCAAACAAACGACTTCATTGCCAAAACACCGCAAAAAATATGTCGTCAGAGCGGTCGCTTCAGCGGTCATTAGTGTGGTTAATTTTTGGAACATAACCACCGTCATTTTTAGGGTTGCTTCTTCGGTCGTTCAGTATGCCAGGGTATGGCCGACGATTAGCTTTTAATCGGCAGCAGGTTGGCAGCCGATGATCGGATCTCTACGAATGCCCAGCATTGGCCAAACTGTCGATTGACAATCACTCCAACGTTGGGCTCAATAATTGGCAAAACGCTGCTTACCAAACTTGAGCCGACGCTGACGTATCGTCGTAATGATGCGTGTTCGTCGGTAACAAGTGGACGTTCGCTCACGAGGCCGAACGACTTTAGCCCAGTACCCGCGAGCGACGTTCAGCCAACGTCCAACACCAAATATTTATAAATAATACTATTTTTAGTACATTGTTGAGTCGGAAATGGCAACTTACATGTAATTTACTTGCAACATTCTCGTAATATTCCCTCTTATTTTCAGTTATTGCTGCTAGATTACTGTGTGTACTGGGTCGACGTAATTGCTAAACTAGATTCAGTTAATTTTTGGACAATACAGTGAATGTTGTCCATTTATCGACTCACGTTGGTTCAGACACGTTGGTTCAATTTCCGTCCATTCACTTAATATTGACCAAACATTGCCCCATGAATGTCCATTGCACTAGGTCGTCAATCTAGTCAACTATTTCGAACTCGACCACATATCGACCGAGAACATACCCATTGAAATGGGGTCAACGGCAGTCGAATCGAGGTCAAATTTATGCACAAACCGGCCGTCGAATTTCGGTCAGTTAGCGGTCGGACAGGACCGCTAAGGTCATTTACATAATTTTAACGTGAAAAGCATAATTACCTATCGCGAAGTTGTCTATTATATATGCTTATACACAAACAATACGTCCTCGCGATATATTACTATACTTGTGAATACGCGATACGTCGTTTTTGTTTCGAACGATCGATATCGTGATCGTATTCCTAAGATGATACGGTATGTGTAAAGTAATTCGTTGTCAGTGCAAGGTTTGGATGACCGCCTGACGAGGTGACTATAGGTTTTATTATAGGATGCTAATTTATCATTCGCCTATGTAGCGTACGTCGGTAATCACGAACTCTGCGGTGGTAAAACAGATTTTCGGGCCAATGAGACGTCGGTATATTAACTAGTCAGGATTATGGCAATTCGAAAAAATAATATTTCGCGATGTTCAATCATTCAGACGAATGAACAATGGGTGTTCTAGTCCTTCCGTAGATTACAATTTTGCGTAAAGTTTGGAGCGTTCAGTTTTACGATATTTAGGACAAGTGACGGCAAGCCACAGTTTTCTTCTGGCTACTTCGGATTGCTCCTACTGCGGCGCTACGCGTCCGTTCTAATAGTGAAAAGCAGATGAGGAAGAAGAGAAAACGCGCCCCCTGTCGCGGTAAAGATTTCGCGGGAACCGGTGTGATTTACTCTCGATAAGTTTAGCGCAACAGGTTATACATGTCGTCGCAATAGCAGCAATAGTATCGTTTAATCTTTGTTTCTCGGTGTCACAAACGAGCATAAAATTAACGACAAATCTACTACAATGAAGTGCACAATACCCGAGATATCGTGGCACAATCGTGATCCGGTTCTGAGCATCGACGTGCAAACGAAAACCACCGAAGATTCCAAGGGCGATGGGTTTTTCTGGCGTCTCGCTACCGGAGGAGCCGATTCACACGTTCTGGTTAATTACATTGCAAAGATTATTTTATTATAGAAAAAATAAATACAAATAAGTTAAGAGTGCTGCGTAAACAAATGGAAATAAATGCAATAGCGAAACGACAATTGTTGTTAAGCAAATATGTGTAAAAAAAAAAGAAATTGAATCAATAATTTTTCACTCATATTACATTTTGTATTTATTTTTATTTAATTTTTATTTAACGGATTTCTCCTTTTACAGACAAGAACAGTGACTGAGATCATGAGTCTGTATATGTCACAAAAGTTACAATAATCGAGAACTAGCGAACACAAGTTCCCAATATAATCCAGGACAGACAAGCGCCACAAAACTGACATAGTTGGGACAATATTTGTGACACACGCAGCCCATGTCGCCAATATAACACCAACTGCAACAGTTTCATGATACCAGTCTATCTGGAAATAAAATTAAAAACAATTTTTTATTTATTTATTTAGTTTACATGATGAACACCTTTATTACATACAATAATAAAAATATATCAGTAAATTATGAAATGCGAACTGGTAATATTATTCTAATTGTAGAGCCACTACAATTGGAATAATATCACCAGTTCGCATCTTAATATAAACCTAGACAAAATATATTTCATTATTTCATTTGAACATTAATAATCAACTGACCGATTATTTGCCTTTGGTTGCCCGATTATTCAGGGATGAAAGTCACTTGATTCAACAGATTATAAACAGCTATAAATCGAAAAGCATATAGTTACGACTGTTAGCACCAAAAAAAGAAATTAACTGATATTGCTGAGCTCAAATTGTTTTTAGCTCAGGACAATTGAATTTGCTTGTTCCTTACACACGTTAAATGAAACACGTTAAATGACATTTATTTATTTATTTAGGGAACACACCCTTTCACAAAGAAAATAGAACTTTTTAAAAAATTATTATTATTAATATTTACAGAAAGGAAGTATAAAGTTATATAATCTGGTAAAAATAAGTATATCTGATAGTCCCATATATATCAGTTATAACCACATACTTAAAAATTTATAGCAATTTATAATCTGTTAAATTGTATTTTTGTTTTTATTATATAGAGACCTTCTGTTCACTAGTTCTCGATTATTTTTGTGATATACACTGACGTACGATCTTAGTTGCCATGGATGTTGGTAATGTACTTCTGATGTGTCATGTAAAAGGAGCAATGCGTTGAACTTAAATTAAATCACATAGACATACGACAGTCGAGTCTGTTTTCAAACTGGTTCACTGTTTCAGTGACAACGACCGTCGGTGGTAACGCTTTCCATACATTGACTACTCTGTTACACAGGGCATATTCCTGTGGATTCTTCATGAACTGACTCTTCTCTAGTTTGGCCCTATGTCCTCACAGGTGTTGATTTCTCAACATTCGAAACATATCTAGGCCATTGTTTGCTTCGTGCCCATTCAACATTTTAAACTTATTAAAGATATAAAGAGGAAAATAAGATTGTATTTAGTACAGTGTATTCCTGATAAATGAAATTACAAGATCACATTAAAAAATATACATCTATATTTTTCTTTACAGATATGGCACCTTACGGTCAATGAAACTGGTGCAGCGTCGATAACATGCGTAGCAGATCTGGAGCGTCATCAGAAAGCTGTAAACGTCGTACGTTTTTCGCCGTCCGGCGATATACTCGCCACAGGAGACGACGGTGAGCGGATATGCGACTTGACCGTTCGACGATCGATATTCGATTCTCTAAACAATTTTTTTCTTTTCTCATTTTTAATCCCAAAGAATCCGCCATCATTCTGTGGAAGCACAAAGACGATTTCGATCTACCGCCTCTGCCCGGCGAGGAGAATATGAACAAGGAGCAATGGAACTCGTTAAAAGTTCTGAGAGGACATCTCGAAGATATATACGACATTAGTTGGTCGCCGGACTCGAAGTTACTTGTCTCAGGCTCTGTGGACAACAGCGCTATCGTCTGGGACGTCAATAAAGGACGAACCGTCAGCATACTACAAGATTACAAGGGATTCGTCCAAGGCGTCTCTTGGGATCCCTGCAATCAATACATTTGCACGCTGAGCACCGATAGGTTTGCAGACTCACTGTTTTATACAATTTTTTGCAACTCGTTTGCTACGCGAGTTTTAAAAGAAAATACGCGATATTCGATTGGAACAACAAAAAAGTTGAAAATTGAAATTTCATATTGGTTCCTGATAAAAGTTGTAAATTGAAATTTTCATATCGTTTCCTCATAAACGTTGAAAATTGAAATTACTATATCCCGTACTCATAATGTTCACTTATCGGCAAAGCTTCCTCTATGAGGAAGCCAAAAATACAGACAATGCTTCCTCATAGAAGAAGCGTTACAAATAAAGGAACATTATGTGAAAGCGATATGACAATTTCAGTTTTCAACTTTTATGAGATAACGATATAATAATTTCAATTTTCAACATATATGAGAAGGCGGTATAAAAATGTCAATTTGTTCTTTGTGCACTTTGTGTAAATACTTTATAGAAAGCTTCTATAAAGAAGGATTTTCTGTAATTATTTCACATCTTCACAGAGGAAGTTTTGCCGGTCCAAAAAATAATCGTGTTAAGATTTTTCAATATTCTCAGCCATTCCAACGTCCCAGCCTTTTGGCGATTGAAAGAAAAAGACATTTTACTATTAGCACCTCACCTTATTTTGTTCACAATTATATTTATTTATTTGTTGATTTTTTTCACGAAAACAAAACTTTCTCTACCGAGGGAGTAAAAACATTTTATAGAGATGTTCGCGAGTAAAAAAGTTAATTGAGATGTTACAAATTTTCGTATTAAATGTGGAAACGCATTGACGAAAAAACGATCGTACTAAGTAATAAATATCGATGTTTGACGAACAGGCAATGTCGGCTCGTGGACGTGAATACGATGAAAACTGTACAGAGGGTTCACAAATCCAAGATACCAACGCCTCCAGGCCATCCCCTGGAGGGAAAGACTGTTCGCCTCTTTCACGACGATACGTTCAAATCATTCTTCAGACGTCTAACGTTCACAATAGACGGATCTTTGATAATAGCACCTTCGGGTATAATCGAGCCTCAGGAATCCACCGAGAGGATATCAAACGCAACGATAATCTTCTCGAGGCACAATCTGAAGGAGTGAGTAGACGCGAATCGAACATCGATGTGACTTCGACTGACAAATATTATTTAAATTTCAGGCCGATAATAGTTCTGCCGTCGCTGGACGAATCCACGATAGCCGTTCGTTGTTGTCCGATTTATTTTGAGTTGCGCGACGACGGACCCGTATCGATGCTCGCGCTGCCGTACAGAATGGTCTTTGCCGTGGCTACGCAACACTCGGTAATCATCTACGATACTCAACAAATTTCGCCGGTTGCCCTAATTTCCAATATCCATTACACGAGACTGACCGACGTCGCCTGGTGAGTCACGATTGGCTTAATAATAATTGATTGTTTCTTATAATTATTGTGGTTTCCCGTGTTTACGAGTTACCGATTACATCGTTGAATTATTCAAAGGTCTTCCGACGGTAGAATATTGGTCGTGTCGTCGACGGACGGCTACTGCTCGATAATACATTTCCAAGAGGGAGAATTGGGTAAGCCGTACAAGAGCGCAAAGGGCTTCCTCATGGGCGACCCCGCTAGCGAAATTGAAAAGCCGATAACGTCGAAAACGAACGATCAGAGTTCGAAGAAAACTTTCGTGGAATTGGACAGTGACGCGATGGACATCGATATCACAAAATGTACACCGAATTCGGACAAATCGAAACAGAACGAAAATGGCAAAGAGTCCGTTGGGAACGTCGATCAGATAGTCGAAGGCAGTCAGGATATAAAGCTAGTGTATACCGAGACAAACGACACGGATACTTCGGCGAAGAACGTCAAGCGAACTCCTCCAAAAAGCGAATTACCTGCCGTACTGTCCGCTCGAACGCCTCGCAGGGTAAATTTGATAACAATATCGAGTCCGAAGCGCTCTAAGAATAAGTGAAAGACCTAATGATTACAGCGAAGAAAATAATCGACGTGCCTTAATCGAGATCATTGGGATGATGAAAAAGATATTTTATTGTTTCATTTTTTTTTATTTTTTTTTAATCACGCCGACTCAATAGAGACGGCTGATGCGTATAGAAATATAGTATTAAAAAAGTACCTATCAAACAAGGCGTTTAGCAAAAAAATATCTTCTTATCCACTGCATTGGGGATTATCTATAACGGGAAAAAAAATTATTCGTAGAATCCGAAGCGCTCTAAGAATAAGTGAATGGCGTAAACATTTCGGCGAGCAAAATAATCGACGTGCCCTTCATCGAAATCAGCGGGATAATGAAAAAGATATTTTATTGTTTTTCCATTTTCTTGTTTTAATCACGCCGACTCAATAGAAACGGCTGACTCGTATAGAAATATAGTGTTAAAAAAGTATCTATGAAACAAGGCGTTTAGCGAAGAATTTCTTCTTATCCACTGGATTGGGGATTATCTGCAACGGAAAAAAAGCAATCATTCGATATGTGTTACGATTAAACGGACCGTGCAAAAGTATACTCGAATTTTCAAACGGTTACGTGTCGATGGCATTTCAAGTTCCAAATCACGACACACAGGACGGCTGTATTCGAGCTCAATCTGTTTTTCTCAATTCCATAGCCGGAACATGACTGTATGACGCTTTATCACACGATTACTCGAATTGTGATTAATTAACGATAATATTAAAGTTAGTACTGTAAATATTAGCACCACCGTGCGAGTGTAAATATTTTCTTAATAAAAGTAAGAAGTTTCATTTTAATATGCAATTAATTTGACAATTAATTTATCAATGAATTATGTCCGTTAGTCAACATTTTTTTACCAATTTTTCTTAATTCAAATGGAGGACACGCATCCGTTTTGCCCCGCTCAACTCTATCGCTTTTTTCGGTTCGAACAAAGATTTGGTACGTTTACGTCTTCGAAATTTTCTCGGCACTGGCGGAACCGACTCTCGCAATTGAGTATTCGCAGATACGTTAATTAACGCGTATTAAAAAAAACAATCAAAGAACAAGAGTTTCCACGTACTGTGTCTTGTCCGGGCTTCCATCCCGCGGGGCACACTTCGCCATGTTCGTCGGTGTACTGGAACGCCTGTACTAATCTCAACGTCTCGTCCACCGATCGCCCGACTGGAAGATCGTTCATTGTAATTTGGCGTAAAACACCCCTTCCATCAATGATAAACAAGGCCCTGCAATTATACAACAAATTGAGATTAAAAAATGGTGCAAAATATTTTGCCCACGACTTCATCATTTATTACAATTTTGCGTATCGCATTCCCTATAAGACAGTTCGTTGGTCAATTCCGGCTTTCACATAGAGCAAGGTAGGCGAAAACTTGTCATAAATGAGGAAGCCATGTGCAAATTACTTTGCACCTTTTTGTCATTCCCTCTCCAATTTTCTTGAGAGGTAATTTCGCCGCGCTCACGAGTACAAACTGCAATGTTATACACTGTATTTACCAGAAGTTACATCATAGCGAAAAAACGTCACTTTCGGTTTTAAAATCTCAGTTTCCGACCGGAAGTGACGTAAATATATATATTTTTTTTATCGAAAAAAGGACAAATAAATTGAAAAAATAATAATGTTGCCCTGCCTCGCCTTCCCGTTTGCGCAAATTTAAATGAAAAATCTAAAAAAAAGCGAAGTAACGTTTTATACTGTTTCCAGTACTCTGATATTAAAATCTTGTTTTTTTCCTTAAAAAGCTTCCTCTATGAACAAAACAATTGAAATATGTTCCTTCCACCACAGTCATTTACCGCAGAGTGTGGCCAAGATCCTCCAGGTATGCACCATAATCTTTAGATATTTTGTGCGTAAGATCGGAGAGAAGAGGAATTTCAATTTTCTCAAGTCCTCCTTCCTTCCTCGGCGTGTGGGTCCAAGCTAGATGAGTGAAATGCGAATCCACCGAAGCTGCTACAACTTCTGTATTTATGTTCTTGAATTCCTTGACTCGGTCGGAGAATGCCAAGATTTCAGTTGGACAAACGAAGGTGCTGTTCGGAAGGATTAGCGTGTGTTGTATTAATCCAATCAAACGAGACAACTGGATTTATATTGTAACTTACAAATCGAGGGGATAGAAGAAAAATACAAGATATTTTCCTTTGTAGTCGCTCAGCTTGATATCTTTGATCTCTCCGTTAACGACTGCCGTGCCTTCCCAAAACGGAGCTGGTTTACCAACTAAAATAAAAAATCAAATTATTTTCCTATATTTACAGACAAATATATTAAAACCTACCATGTTCTGTATTTTTATATAACTATGTCGCTTGACTTATTACTGAAATTTGGAATATCATTATTGTTTTACTACTATATATACGGGATATAAAGTAAAAATCCCTTAACGGATTTTTATGGTGATTTTTAAGGTGCAACGAAATAACAAAAAATAGGAAACCAGTTCTGTTATTTCTGAGACTAAACGAAGGTTTATTTCACCGGATGGCGATTCTTTTCACGAAGACAAATGATTGTAGATAAAGGTAGTAAATAAAGGAGAAAGAAAAAAAAAGAAGAAACACGAGTCACTGATAGTTTAAACGAAACATAAGGTACTTAAGTTGATTACTTATGTGCATTAATTTGCGTTCACAAGTTATCGATAACTAGTCGTAACTTACTGACGGCTTTTGTCGTTTGTAACTGATGGTCAGCATGTTTAGTGCCGGCTGGATAAACAGTACCGCCGGCAAACGAGTAGCATGTCTCGTCCTCTCCGAAATTCGTCGAATCAACATTTTCGTATGAAACTATTACCAAAATGAGAATACTCAGAACGGAGCGGGCCGAATAATGTAACATGCTTACGACTGCTGTTTCCCTATCGAAATGACACGTAGCTATTAGCTAACATTGACCCAGAGTCTCTAAGATAATGTTTACACTTGAGTCCGAGGAAGCGCCGAGATGATCATGAACTCGCGTGCGACACGCGGAACGCGGTTTGATTATCGATCGATCGAACAAGTGCGCCGGAGCGCGGCAAATTTGAATAATCCGCGGCCATAAACAGATCGGCCATTTTTGTACGCGTAATGTGACGCTGAAATGTTGCGTCATTTGACGACCTCGCATCGATTACTTGAGCATCAATTGTGTATCAACAATTTCAACACGACCAGCCTTACCTTACTCCGCTTTCCGTGCCGCGTTCATTCATTTTTATCGAACCGCGCGATGAGGTATAACCAAGTATAACTTAACCAATAAGCTTTTGTATACAAACATGGCGGACTACCGTGTTTATCATAGAAAAACGATACACTAGCACGAAGCGCAGTTGTTACTGATGGAATATTCGCGTTACCGTAATGGGTAATTGTATGAGGACTCTGTTCAAGAAGTTGCGAAGAAAAGCAAGCTCCGAGAGGTGAATATTTTCTATAAATTTCGTCATTCGCGATCGCTTCCCGTGATCAATGAATTAATAAATCGTCATTTCCCATGACAGGACTGTCGTGTTGCTCGTCGCGGGTCTCGACAACGCTGGAAAGACGTCGGTCTTAAATCGCATAGCCAATGGTAATCGGCAATTTTATTTTTCACCACGTCTTAAACATTTTGTCTTATAATATTTTTTTTTTTGTAATTCAATTTCATTTATTTATGTCCACGGGAAAATATCATTTTATAAAAAGAAATAATTTATAAAATATATTAATTTTGATGTCAAATCTTGTTATTGGCACTCTATAATTAGCATTCTAAAGAGATTCTTCAGTGTTCGTCCACCCTGAACAGTATGCGTCGCATATCACAATTTATACGAGTACCATAGCATTTCATAATTTATACCATGATGCGTAGCATATCATAATTTATACTATGACCCGCAGCATATCACAATTTATACCATACACGTAGCATATCACAATTAATACCAGTATGTGCCGCATAGCACATACAGTAAAAAAAGTGTTCTACTTTTTACAAGAATTTATTGTCTGCAAACATCCAAAAATTTTTATTTGTTATTTTTCCAATTGCACCATCGAGCTATAGTTATATAAACAAAAGTGCACAGTAAAATTGTTAATGACATAGGCAACAAAAGTACATTCAAACCTGAACAAACAAGTTCCTTATGTCACTTATTTGACAAAATTATTTTGATGAAACTTTGTATTCTAATTCTACAAAACTATTTTTTTTACTGTATAACTATTCATACCGCAAGGGTAGTGAACATTCAACAGTGCTCCAGCACTCCAGCACTCTTTGACTTGTCACCCTGCCGAACTCTGCCACAGAACTTTTGACATTCATAATTTTGATTAATAATTTTGACATTTATAACTTTTTTGGATTTTGCAGATCCTAGCCAGGATGTCCTACCAACTATGGGGTTTCGGATAGTTTCTCTGAGACACAAATCCTACTTTGTCAAAGTCTACGATATCGGCGGAGCTCAACAGATCAGATCGATATGGTCAAAGTATTACAACGATGTGAGTCAATGAAAAATCCAATGGAAACTACAAATAGCTTGATTAAGTATTCAGCTGTAAAGTATGAATATTCCGCATGAGATAAAATAACCATGGATCCAAAAGCCCGAAGGAATCTGAGCAGGGATTCATTTTTTTTGCCCATATTCATAATAGTTGAATTTAATAACTTCTAGGTACACGGTCTCATTTACGTGGTGGACGCTAGCGACATATCCCGTCTTACAGAAAATAAAATCGTTTTTGGCAAATTAATTGCGCACGAACATGTTACTGGAAAGCCTATATTATTGTGAGAATATTGAAATACATATTTATATATTTACGTATACGTCGCTAAGAACACTCACGCATACGTATTTGCATAAGCACGGTAGTCACTGGGGTAATTTTTTTTCGCACGAATTTGCGTGATATTATCGTAGTTATTCTCTACGAGGGTGAAAAGCAAACATTATAAGAAAAAATCGTATGAAATTTAACGTACTGGCACTGGAAGTTTCTATACAGCAATTTCTATGCCGTAAACTGGTAAATTAAATTTCATGTACAATTGTGATAAAAACATTAACGTACAGTATATCAAAAACGTTAAAAATACTCTACTTTCAATGATGTACTTTAATTTTACCATAGAAGTGCTTCCAATTCAATAATTTCCTTACTTACGCTATAAAAGTTCATTCGTTTTTCATCATTTTGTACGTTAAATTGAATGTGCCAGTTTTCGCATAAAAACTTTGAGTCCGTTACATTAAATTTACCATTTTTTTGAACAGTACATTTTTGCGGATTCCTTGCGAGAGGAACGTTTGTTAATCTAACCGAAACAAATTGTGTGTCTCGCAGACTAGCGAATAAGCAAGATGTACGCGGTGCCGTTGACGAGCTCGACCTTGTGGAGAACTTGGAGGTCGAGCGCGTTGCCAACGCCATGCGATGTCCGACGAGGGTCGAAACTTGTTCCTGCATGTTTTCCGCGGAACAATCGAAACATAATACGATGGGTATAATCAACGGCTATAAGTAAGTGGCACAGTTAAAAAAATAAATAAATAAACCCTCCACCTACACTTTCAGCATGATTCTTATTCACAATTGCAGATGGCTGTTGGACACGATATCGAAAAACTTCGCAACAATAGATCATCGGATCAAGGATTCTCAGAATGGCGTTGCCACGCGAGTGGTCAGAAAACCGTCTTCTGTGTCAAACACGCTATCGAGATCGTCGATACGCTCGAATCCTTTCAAGCCGATACGGGAGCTTCTCGGGGAATCGGTGAGTAGCCACAAACGGCGCCTGCTGTTCTAAGAAGATAGATAGATAGATTCGTTTATTCCGTGCTCTGAGGCCTAAAAGCACCCTAAGAGCACCATGCCACAAGGTATAAAACCACGACGTAGTCGTAACCACCAGCGCGACAATTGTTTACAAATTAAACAAATTCATAAATAAAAAAAGAAAACTACAAATTAAAATAACAATATGAAAGGGATATTATAAAATCGAGGTAACATCGAATGAAAATAAAAATAAAAATAAAAATATTAATAGAATATGCGACAAAAGTAATGAAATTTAACGAAGAATAAACGAGATGTCCCCCATGGAAATCCGATACAGTTCGTTACAGTTTTCATTACCGACTGCAATATTTCACGTCCCCTTATGGTGATGTGGTATAACCCTCCGCCCAACAGTCCCGCGTCCAGTTGGTAACAAAAACTGTACTGCATGTCGTTTTGAGACCGCAGATCGCCAAAGAAAAAGAAAATTGTCTTTCCCTGGATCTGCCGATTCTCTAGGGAAAGACAATTTTCTTTTTCCTTCGGTATTCGGTACAGTTTTTCTTACCGGCGGCGGTATTTCGCGTCACCTTAAGCAACAGGCCCAGATAGGTCAGCGTAACTAGGATCGGTAAAAAAAATCTAATCTGTAATTTTTTTCCCCCCAGGGTTGCGGCGTTCCAGGTTCGAGCAACGAGAATTGTAAGCTACACTCTCAGACCGCCCACAACTTATTTATTCGAGTTGTTTCATATTCGTATTTCTTTACAGTACTCGACAACAAAAAGAAGAGACCGTCCCTAAAAAAGTTCCTGGCCTCCTGCAAGAACAAGACAACCCCAGTGGATCTTGAAGAACGCGTCAGTAAATCTCAACACTCGTTGCATCGTACCGGATGCGAAGTTTTGCCGATCAACGGACAGGAGAGTCAAACGACTCTGGTGACGCTGAATCCTCTGAATTTGACGATCGACGAAACGAACAATCGGCCCGCACATCATCAGCAGCTGCGACGACCTTTCACGGCTCCGCAGATGACTCAGAGACAGAATTCGTTGATGCTGTTCAACATACCTGGACAAGTACCTCAGTGACAATATTGATATCTTATCTTATAAGTAACCGATGTATTTATTTTGTACTTGCGAGAATCGATAATGGAAAAACCATACCTCTTCTACTTATTTTCGAGTGGGTGATTCATTAATCGACCGACAATCGTCGTTCGTTTATATTGCGTTTTATTTACTTCATGTAAAATCGAGTACAAATTACTTATAAATTGATGTCCAGGGTATGCATTCGATACTACCGATACTATGATAAATTTATATAAACACAAAATTCGTTTTTTTTTTGTGCGACATTGTACGGCACCGGTTAAGCTAACGATTGTCCGCTATAAATTCGCGGTACATTCGTTATTTCGTTCAGCATAGGTGCAAAGTTACACATACTTTTTTTAGACATAATATTTGACACATCGATACACGAAGTAACGACGATGATTCGTTACAGATCGTGAAACGGCGATCGAACTTTATCACAATTTTTGGGCTGTGAAAGACATTTTCTTAAGGCATATAAACATTCATATTCGCAACGTTGTTTGAGCGTTGTTGAGCATATTCGAAAAAAAAAAGTAAAAAAGTAACGCTAATCGATCACTCCGACAGTGCTACATCACAGGGTCTCACAGAGTCAACGTCGGTAAATCGTTAAATGCAATTTCAGGAACGAAAGTAATACTGCGGATATTCGAAACTTATGGAAATAGTGGCAAGGACGACGTCGTTGGACGCATTACCGAAAGTATGAGCACCTTTGTTAAATTAATTTACAGTAATCTACTGTAAATCTGGTTAAATTAATTTACTGTAAACCTGGTTAAGTTAATTTACAGTAATTTATTGTAAACCTGGTTAAAATGATTTACAGTAACTCACTGTAAACGTGGTTAAATTAATTTATAGTAATTTACGTATTACCGACGAGCATTGAGCACGGAGGGAGTGACAAAGTAAATCGCGAATGTCGACATTCCAAGCACCGTCAAGAAGCAACGACTCCAAAAATCATATTCAAAAACATAAAGAAATAGTAAAAA
>JAPYZC010002659.1:0-13956 GCA_030522665.1 Ichneumoninae sp. A BG-2022a | reverse complement strand
AATTAATCTTCTCAGTACCTTTAGTATCCATGATTTTTTTCAGATTTTTACACCATCAAGAAGTACTTGCAATTTTCTCTTATTGTTGTCGAACTTATGTGAAGTGAGCGCGCAGCGAGACTCCCTCCTTAAGTAAAGCAACAAGAATTCGCCTCGGCCAATGATCTCGTCGACGTCGACGAGACCGAAAGTGTGTTTCGGACATCGGAGACACGAGACTAGGATACACTTGTGTAAAAGTTTTGAGACTTATGTAAAGTCGCGTGAAACGATGTGTCACGTGACGGCGTTCTCACCTGTCGTGACGAAATTCCGTGAGCCAACCGGTGGTCGTTTTCACGCCGGGCTTCCTCGATCGTAACTGGCGTGTCGCTCGAATCATCGTCGCGACGCGCGGTAACTAAGTTCGATTGCCAAAAAGACTCTCACTCCGATTTCCGGAAAGTCCTCGACGTGGCCGAGGAATATTGTGATTCCCGCGGTCGGTACCGTTCGTCCGGGAGAGTTTCCGTCGGAGGGAGAATTTCGGACGCTCCGGCAAGCGGAAAACTTCCGGGATTGGGCGAGACGAAGAGTCGAGCGGTTCGGCGGGTAAAAATAGAGCGGAAGGCGAACCGCGGTTGTGCAGCTCGCCCACCTATATCCACACCCCCGACGACTTTTCCTTCGTTACATATGTATAAGGAAAAGCTCCGAGTTTTCCGCCACCGGCACACTTTTTTCCAATTTTTTTTCTCTTCTTTGCTTTCTTCATTTTGCGGAGCAGCCGAGAAAAAGCCGCGACCTCGTTGACCCTTGGCGAAGTTAAGATTAGAGTGCCGTATAACTGTAAGCCGCTTACTACTTTCCCGGCGCAAACTCGTGCCTCTGTCTTTCCCAGACCACAGATTCTCCGAGCGCGGAAGAGATTACCAACACGAAAACAAAAATGACTGCTCGGTTAATACTGTAATAACTGTGACGCCACACTCGGGCATAATGCACCGAGTGAGGAAATCTACTTGTCCACCTTTCTCCAATTAACGCTCTCTTCTCGTTCCACCAAAGCGGTTCAAAGTCCGTGGCACTGAAGTACCAAAATACCAGACAATAATGAGATCATTTTTTTCAAATTTATTTTTCGTTCGGTTTCGTATCCCGCGTAGCGGGAATGAATGCGACAAAGGAAGGGCCAGCATCTCTTTGTATCTCGTAGCTAATAAAACGCCCGTACAGCTGTGCACGTGTGTTCAATTGCCCACCTAACGAAACGGTACATACCAGAGAGACGAACAAGTGTACGAGTTTGTAGTGTGGGATGAGTGTATCAAGTGGAAACGAACGACGAGACGAGAGAACTAGCGCGAGTGTGTGGCGGTTGCGCGCGCGCGAGGGCGCATGCGTCAGTGCTCTCAAGGCCTTCGCGTATTAGCTCTTTGAGTTCGCCTCGAGCGCGCGCGCAGCGACGCCGATGTCCCACTTTCCTTCGCGCTCGGTCAACGACCCACGGACGTCGTTCGCCTCCCGGTAGGTGAGTTTCCAAGGTGCACTCACACACCCTGGGAAAAAGCCTCGTACAACTTTCGCGCCATCGGTGTTGGTGTGTTTTGCCCCCTCCACCGGCGAACGGCGCTCGATAACCCCACCACCGGCTCGCTATCATCCCCACCACATTGCCCCCCCCCTCCCCGCCCGGGAGCTTCGCGACTCCACTCGCGCTTCGGCTTGTCGCCGCACCGCGGCGCCACCGTACTTTCGCGAATATTTCGCGCTCGTTGCCGTTCGCGGGCATCGGTACTGCAGGCTATCGCGGATATCGCGGGCAGAGAGAACCTCGCGCGGACGTCGGTACGAGAGAGAATCCTTCGCGGGAATCGGGTACGAGCCTACTGCTACCCCCCGTCGCGATAGAGCGCCCGGCGGGAAGAGGCTTTATCGCACGTTCGCGAGGTGGTAGGCGCGGTGACATATCGAGATTGTAGATAGATCGCCGGATATCGGAGTTGAGGGGTAATTTCGCTTATTTTATTCGAAGACTACCGGCACAATTTTTCGTGTCGAATGTCACAGCAAGGGGTGCATTCGCGATGAGCGGGAACATTTCCATCGGACACTGCTTCGAAAAGACGAATCGAGAAAAAAAAAATTTTAAGCGCATTTTTTTAATCGATTTGTCGAATTACCAGTGATTTCTGCTACGGGTTGTATACCATGTTAGCCGCGGTCAGGGAAAACCGGGAAAAGTCAGGGAAAAAAAATCTTGGTCAGGAAATCAGGGAAATTTCAGGGAGTTTCAAAATTGGTCAGGGAAGAAGTAAATTGTCGCCGAACCTTTTATAAATAAATAAGAAGTACTTAGAAGGGAGCCTTAAAAAAAAATGAGAACATTTTGAAAAGAAAAAAAAAATTAAATGTTAATATAATAATTAGGAATTTTCATTTGCGTTATTAATTTTTTTTATTATAAGTCGTTAGAAGTTTGTTCAGGGAAAATTTTTAATTGGTGAGTGAAAAGTCAGGGAATTTTTTTCTGGCGAAAAAACGGCCACCATGTTTACGCTTAGGAATTAAGTGACGAGGGTTGTTCGATATTTTTTTAATTCTCCAGTTGAAAGCAAGTAATTGGAAGGAATTTGAAGTCTCGAATTTTTGTAAACATTTGTTTTGTGACTAACGTGTTCTTTATTTTCTCTTTGCAGGTAAGTTCATCTTTAATTCTTATAAGGCACCGCGAAAAAGATCATCCGAGCGACGCGCCAGTCTCCCAAGATCGTGAGTCCATTCAATATTAATATCTCTGTTTGTTCAGCGTTGACGCACTACGCGATACCACACCCATCGGCCAATTATCCGAACTAGAAGGTTCGACGACCCGTCTCGCTGACGTCGAAGCTTAAAAATATCCGTAACGTCCGTATCGACTACCCAGGGGACGAGCGGCTGCGAGGGGGATGATGGAAATGTTCTTAATCCGAAATCGAACGCGATCCCATTCGGCCGCTCGATATAATTAGATTATCATAAGCGTCATAATAATAAGCTATAGTTCCGTTCACGAATAAGTTGCAATTAGTCCTCTCGCCCACGGCAATGTTCTCCCATTGTGTGCTTACACGCCCACTCTCCACCCTGGGATTATCTTCCACCGATAACGCGCCAGAGTAGTTTTTTTTTTAATCCCTCGCTTTATCCGCGGGAAAATGACGTCAAAGGCCATTTCCGTCTCACATTCATTCGAGCTTACCCTCATGTTTTTTCCCCCTCTGTTTTATCTCTTTCATCAAGCGGCAGAGTAGCTCGTGACACTTCGGCTTTAAAAGTGAAAAGTTTACTCGTTAATTTTTTTTCTACTAAATCAACAATTGGGAGACACGAAAAGCTGTCGACGCTCCAAAACGATGGACGCTCGGCTCATCGCCCGCTTGTTTTTACTTAAATATAATAAATTTCCACACTTGGAATGCAGTTTTTTAAGTTGATAATTTCTGTCCGCCGCCACAAATATGTTTCTTTCCGTTTGTTGATTTAAAAGTGAATCATTTACTGGGTAAATTTGTCCTATTAAGTTAACAATTCGGAGACACGTAAAGCATTCGATACTCCCACACGGTCGAAGCTCGAATCTACGCTGGGTTATGTTTACTTGAATATAATAAACTTCCACGTTTTTAATGCAATTCTGTACGATAACAATTTCTATCCATCCGCCCCAAAGATGTTTCTTCCCGCATGTTGATTTAAAAGTGAATTGTTTGCTCGTAACATTTTTCCTGTTAAATCAATTAAATTTGGAGACAGATAAAGCATTCGATACTCCAAAACTGTCGAAGCTCGGATCGATGCTAGGTTATTTTTACTGTAATATAATAAACTTCCATGTCTTCAATGCAATTTTGGACGATGACAATTTCTGTCCGTCTGCCCCAAAGATGTTTCTTCTCACATGTTGATTTAAAACTGAATCCTTTGCTCGTTAGATTTTTCCTCTTAAACCAACAATTTGGAGACACATACAGCTGTTATTTTTACTTGAATGTAATGAACTTCCACGTTTTCAACGCAATATTGTACGCTGATAATTTCTGTCCGTCCGTCACAAAGATTTTTCTCTCCGCACGTTAATTTATCTGCTGGAAACGAGGCAATGGAATCCCGGGGTATATTATGACAAAGCGTGGGCATATCTCGACGCTTGCGCAAAAAGCGTGTTTCATCCCTCCCCTCCATTCATGGATCAACCCTCTCGCCGGGAGAAAACGTTGCTCTTTACCGGGTCCCAACAGTTCGCGTCGCACGTTGTTCATTGCGCGGTCACGCGGTAACATGTCACCGGCTGAGAATAATAATAAAAATATCGAATACAAGATTAACAAGAATATCAGAGGGTCGTGCGTCGTGGAACGGGGCTCGGGTGGTGTGACAAGCGCTCAGTCAGTTCCGAAGGTCGTGCTCCGAGCGAGCCTAGCCAAGAGCGTAAGTCCTGTCGATGTCTGCGAGGTCACCATCGTCATCACCGAGCCCGTCACGGAGAACGTCGCACCCGGAAAGTCCGTTTCACGGTCGAAAGGTGCGTTTCCCTCCCTTACCAAAGATTCAAAGACGGTGTCGTCAATCGTCGATTGCCTTTGCATAAATTTTCGTCATATCTGGATTGAGAATTTTTCTGGCCAACCCTTTTTTTTACTCAGACCGATAATTGCGGCAACGAATATGACCCCGAGCAAAGTCACCCCTTACGATCCCCATCCATAGGGGAGACCGGGGCGAAATGGCACATCGGGGCAAAACGGGACTGTGAGGGCAAAACTCATTTTTCCAATAATTTCTGGATACCCCATTTTGTCCTAACGATACAACCGGATTTTTAAACCCATTTTGACCCACCCACCACCATTGCCACCATCTCAAAGTTATTGGAGAATTGCGTTTTCTCTCGTTATCCCGTTTTGCCTCCGTATGCCATTTTGCCCCGCTCTCCCCTACTGCGTAATTTCCATCGGTTAGATCGTATAGGGTCGAATCGAAGGTTACTTTTCCTGGTAGAATCGGAGAATCCCGGGTCGCGCTGCATCCAGCAGCAACGACTATTATCTCACAGATGTTATCGTACGCGTCATACATCGAAGCCGCGCAGGTCCGCAGTGAAAATGGGTGTCGGATGCGGAAGCAATTTAACGATCACTTTCGTCACCGGAAGGACATCGTCCATGCGACGGTTTGTCGAAAACTTTAAATCGACCAGAGTCGTCTTCCCGAAAAAAACTTTTTTCATCACCCTCGAAACTCAAGCCGCGAAACGGTATTCTCGAGCTCCCACCGAGCGTCTCTTCCGCGTACGGCTCGAGTGCCATGGCTCACAAAAATTACGACCGGAATTGCTCGCTCAGTTGCCCCCCGGAGTCAGCGGGGGTTTACCTGGCCCTCGAACCATCCGCAACCCCTTGCCTCCGGAGTCGGCCCGGAGCGCGATAATTTACTGGTGTAGCGGTTTTTCCGGGCTCCTCCAAGGGGACGATTTACCAAAGACACAGCCATCACGCATGCAGGAAGGCAGGAAACTACCCTTTAACAGCCCCGTCCCTTCGGCACTCCGACTTATAACCCGCAATCAAAAGCTTATTTGCTTCATCATCGAAAGAATCTCCGCGACAGTCCCGGCTCTTCCGTCGATTCGCCTTCGCTTCGGAGCTCCGCGTCGTAGGGCCGACAGTCACGATTGTCCGGACGCCCGGCTAGCCGTCGTGTTATTTATTTTCGTTCGTCAGCTTGGGGTCCCGGATGTCGACTTTCCAACCATCCATACGGCCGCCTCCAGTTCCACGTCGCAGAAACGTCTCCGAACAAGCCGGGCGGGGAAGGAAAGGCTTTGACACCGAAACGTATCGATTTTCCTCGGGAGGGTCTCTCACGTGCTCGCTGACATTGACATTGCCCGTGAGCGGAGCGCGCAGAGCCGCCGCTTCTCCGCCGCCCAGCTGATTCCCCATTACCAGCGAAACCGGGATGAAAGCGCGGAGGCCGCGCCATCTCTGCGCGAATTCCCGTCGCGAATATCTCGTTCACACACGGAGCTCGCGGCCACAGCCACGGCACACAAGCGCGTCGGCGACGCGGCGCTGGTTCGCCGTCCTCCCGTCCGATGACGCTTGGGCATCGCGCGCGCTTCCCAACCCGGCGGTTCCGCGATTTTCAAACGCCGCGTTCGGAAGCGTCGCGGCCGTTACGACCGGCGCGCGGGAGTTCCCGCTCGGCGCGAATTTGCGTCGTCCGCCATTGTTGCGATAAACGACCCGGTGCAACGGCGAGCCGCGTCGGCTCCCCGGTGCATCGGCCGCGCGTCGGTGCGGCGGTTGCGGTACCGGCGGTGCCTCCTCGGCCTCTCGCTCTCTTCCTTCGTCCGTCCTCCTCGCTCGTCGGCGATCCGTAAATCTCGTGGGAGAACGGGGTTTAGATTTTTTTAGGCCGATTTATGTCGACGTTTTACGAGCGTCGGGAATCGCTCGCCGGACGCTCCGCGGCCGCAGGATCCACCTATCCGTCTGCGGTATCGCGGAAAGTCGCTCGGGTGGGGCAAAAAAAAGGGAAGAAGCGCGAGCGGCGCGGAGAGCTCGAGTCAATGTTGCATGCAACACACATTGCGCACGACGTAGTGGACTGTTGCAATCCGCGGGGAGAAATAGTTAAACGCTTCCTGGTTCGGTCACTCGCGCTACGGCAAATATTCCGCGGTATATTCCTGCCGAGAAAAAGCGGAAGGACCGTTCGAGAGAGGATGAGGGTCCGTGCATAACGGAGCTAAACCTGCCGATGACCCTTCGCCTCGACTGGCCGTCGCCTCTCGGCGCGCACACCGGGAATGTACGTTCCGGGCAACATTGTATCGATTTTGCAATCGATTCCTATACTGAAGAAAAATTCGCTTGCGGGCTGTCGAAGAAAAAAATACATGTTTCAATTCTACTTCCTATCCTTACAATTCCATGTGATATTGAAACAACGACAGCAAGACGGTCAAGGTGACATTTTGTCGTTTCAATTCGGTATGAAATTGTACAAATTCAGAGTAGAATTGAAACGACGTTTTTACTTCTTTGGCGGCCCGCAAGCAAATTTTACTTGACTCAATGATTTTTTTTTTCAGTGTATGTTTCGCGAATCATGAATTGCAGATATTTCCCAATCGATTCCTACACTGAAAAGACAATTCGCTTGCGGACTGCCGAAGAAAGAACTGTTTGTTAAATTGTACTTTCAATCCTTGCAATTCCATATGATAGTGAATCAACAACAGCAAGACTGCCAAGGTGACATTTTATCGTTTCAATCCGGTGTGAAATTGTACGAATTCAGAGTAGAATTGAAACGACGTTTTTACTTCCTTGGCAGCCCGCAAGCAAATTTCACCTGATTCAATGATGTTTTTTTTCTGTGTATATTTCGCGAATCATGAATTGCAGATATTTCCCGTTAAAAATAAATCTGAGGGGACTGAGAGGGGTAAAACGGACTGGCTGTAACAATTTTTTTTTTCGCCACAAGGAAATATGCTGGCAGAATTTTAGAGCGTTAGACTTAGGCACTGAGAAGACTTCCTCGGAACCTCATCGGACCTTCGTGCAACCTTATAACCTTAACAAGGGAAGAAGCAAACCCGTGTTCGTTTTGCCTCGCTCTACCCTACGGAATTAACGCAAGACGGCTGGAGGCTTACGAAATACCGTCCGGAGATTCAACAAACAATTATGGCGAGAATGATCGTCCCGATGTTTTTACCCGGGCTAATTTAGACCGCGCACTCGATACCTCGTAAAGCTACGTAACATGTGCAGTAAGAACCGCTTGGAAGCGACCATAGGGGAAGAGTCTCTCGCGTCACCGTCGACGCGTTGGCCGGCTTCGTTGGGACGATATCATAAGTTGTTTACGTCTTTCGGTGACGCGAGAGGCGAACGTCCCGATGGCCCACATTTTTAACGGCACACGAACGAACGGAGCGTTTCTCAAGAGCCCGTTTTCTCGCTCGACCGTTGCGCAACGCGCCGACAGCCGAGACAGTGGAGTTCTCTCTGAAACAGCTCTCCTTTATCCGGAGACTAGAAGCCTTGCACGATTAAAAAAAAAATAAATAAAAAATAAATGCTTGGGTTACGCAAAGTATAAAGAACGCGGGGAGGCAAAGAGATCGCGAGGTGTGTCCTGTTGCGCCAAACACGCGAGCGATTTACGGCACGGGCTTTGATAGATGATATGCAACAACGCGTGTCTGACCCTGAACACTTCGCAACGCTGCTTATCGAGTTGTATTGATTTTTCCGTCCGTTCGCAAACTACAAACAAGTTACAGTTAACCAATGGGGGCAAATCGTGCATTGCGAGCCGGATACGCACGGGGATTCCCCCTTCGCAATAACGTTCGCTCGATCGGCAATTCGGCGGGACAAAAAAGGCGGAGACCGACGAACAGGAGCAACAACAACACGTTACAATCGACGTGGCTCATCGAAAGGAGCGTCGACGTATTTTTCGCGATGGGTCGGCGAAGGGGAGAGCACACTCATAAAAAAATATGGCTCGATCAACTAAGATTCGGGCAGGGACGTTCAACTAAATATTTTGCCGGTACAGCTAAAAAATTGGTTACACCCAGAAAAAAAATTTATTTGACGGCCACCATTTATTAAGATTAAGTAAAATATTTATTCGATTGAAATAAATATTTATTTCATTTAAGTAACAATTTCTTTAATCTAAATAAATATTTATTTAAATCAAATAAATTTCTTTTCTCGTTGTAGTTCAACAATTTTTTGGGTGATTTCACCAAATTATTTTTGAGTCATTAAAATATTTTGTTAGACCAACAAAATATTTATTTAAACGTCCCTCCCCGAATCTTAGTTGATTCAACTGTACTTTTTGATCAGTGCGGACCAAAACGAACTGTTATTTAAATTATTTTTTGCACAGTTTTTTCGACGGATGTGAAAAAAAGATCACTCCTCAAATGGAGCAAACTGGTCCGTTTTGCCCCGCTCTGACCCCGGAACATAATCGAGTGGGGGTATTTTTGGACAGCAAGTCTGAGAAACGATGATGATGATGATGATGATGATGGATTCTCATGGGACCTTGGCTATAAATTCATTGAACCGTGAAACTAGGTTGGGATGGGCGATCTCGCAATTTCGGCGTCGGCGATATTTGTAATCGTTCGAGCACAGTACCAGAGCAGTTTATCACCGGTCCTCGCGTGGTCCCGACTAATTCAGCTGACTCACGAGTTGTTTACCCGCGAAACACGCGGACGCGAGTCATTCAGCAGGGTTCTACGCCCGCTATCGGGGTCTCGCCGGTCTCCTCTTTTATCTCTTTTTTTTCGTTCCTCTTCCTCGTTCTCTCCTCCTCTCGACGGTGAGACGAGCTTTTGTGCACCTGCGACATACCGTTACGTCTTCTTGTGTGTGGCTTCCTCTTTTTTCTTACACATTAACCGTATAATTGAGGCGTTTGCCTAATTCTGGGAAATTTCGATACAACATTTTCACGATCGAAAAAAAAGACAAAAATTAAAAAAAATAAAATTAAAAATAAAATTAAAAATAAAATTAAAAATAAAATGAAGAGCTTTAGAGAAGGAAGGTTCACGACCGCGAGAAGTGGCGAGCCGAGAAAAATCATCGTAATTCGTCTCGGCGCGATGAGTTTACCGGGAAAAATCGTTCGACGCGCGAGAGCGAGGCGAACCGAGCGTGTAAAAAGAAAGAACATCGGGTACGTGAGGACTCGCGGGCAAGCGGCGGCGAGGAGAGCACATTCGTGGAGGTGAGAGTGCTTTCACCTTTCTCCGGCTCGTTGCTGCTGCTGGCCGGCTGCTCTTTCCTCGCCATCTCTCTTTTCTCCTTCCCGGCGTCAATCGCGCTTTCTTACCTCCTCGCATTTCTCCTCGGTGTGTTGCGCGCGCGGAAAGAGCTTTTACTCTCGATCGCGCCGAGTCTCCCACGGACTTGGACGCTCGGAGAAAGCAGCGACACAACTCTCCGGTACGTTACACGTATAATACACGATCCCGAAGACTCGTCGAGAGTGACGGTCTCGCGACACTTTTTTTCTTCGCTTTTCTACGGAGTTACCAGTTACGACACTCACTCACGTAACAGTCACACACCTTTCTCCCGTAACGCGATGTTTCTTTTTTTTTTTTCTTACCTACCTTACGCATCGTTGTCGAAGCCTCGGCGACTCGTGGTTTCATCTCGAAAAATTACGCAACGGGCCACGCGCCCGACACACATTCCTCAATACCTTTGCGTTTTAATTTTCGAGCACAATTTTTTTTTTTTTTTTTTTCAGAATATTGACTAGGGCGAAATTTGTTTTGTGTACTGCGAAAGGAGCACACACAGGACAGACATCCGTTCTTATTACGTCCCAGGACAAAAAAGTTCCCCCTAAAAGCGTTATGCAAAAAATAAATAATAACTACCAAAACGAATTAAAAAAATTACTTAAATGCCAAAGGCCACTCAGTTAGACTTCCAGTTCGGTAGGGGACGAAGATTCGCTTAAAGGAGCACAAACAGGACAGACATCCGTTTTTATTACGCTCCAGGACAAAAAGTTCCCCCCAAGAGCGTTATGCAAAAAATAAATAATAACTACCCAAATTCCCTACCGTACGTATCTCTGTCAAATCCTCGGCGTTTCATCTCGCAAAATTCGATTTTTATTATGCCAATTATTATCTTTTTGTTAGGAGCAACCGAATTCCGTCTAAGGGCGGTGTGCAAAAAATAAATAATAAATACCAAAAAGAATTAAAAAAAAAAAATGACTTACATGCTAAAGGCCACTCAGTTAGACTACTAGTTAGGTAGGGGACTAGGATTCGGGGCAGATTTTTTGTAGGCATTTATCGGAATTAATTCAAGGATAAATGAGCTCGCTCTCGTGTATTATCGCAACCCCTATGTGCGTTTTTTTCTCGGCGCTCTCATAGGTACAAGCTCTTTCCCGCTTTTCTCGCTCTCTGGCTCGTTCGTTCTACTGGGGCAAACGGTGAAAAAAAAAAAATTTCGTCACGACGGCGAGAAGGAGAGCGCGCGAGCGCGCTCGGAGTTTCGAGGTCCACATTACGGATCGGATATACCAGCAGCAGGCGGCGGGGCCTACTTGTCCAAACGGTTGAGCAACAACTACGAAGCGCCCGACGGCCGTTCGGCGAGACTCTCTCGGGAGAGAGAACTTCGTCGTGTAACGTTGCTCGGGCCGTCCTGGATGTCGGACGCTAACCCCGGCCGAATCAAGGCCGCGTCGTCGTCGTCGGCGGCGGCTCGCGACACAGCCCGCGAGTTCGCTCCGCGGGGCTCTTACTTTCACGACGAGGCGCGTTAGACTCGCCTCGCGGCGCGCTCCTGTAACCGAGCGCGGACTATTTTCTCTCGTCTGTGTGCGCTGCACCGCCGAGAGGAAATCTCTCGTGTCACCGAGATCGCGCATTCGGGCCATACGTAGGTGCGAATGTATCTTTTCCTATCCGCTCTTACTCAGCTACGAGCGGCGGAGAACTTGGAGTTTCATAATTCAATGAAAAGGATTATCGAATCGTTCTCGACGCGCGCAAGGCATAACCCACGTAGTTTCTATTTTTTTTTCCTGTCCCGAAAGTTTAATCGCTCGAACGGAACTGTGCTTCCATTAACAAAATCGTATGGTGTCGATCAGGATTTTTTTCTCTATCCCAGCAATTATTTTTATTATTGTTATAATTGGATGCTCATTTTCTATAATATCCATATCATTTTATTTAATATAATTTATACAAAATGTATTTTTTTTAGTTGTGTCTAATAATAGTAATAGTGAAAGACATTGTGCTTCCATTAACAAAATCGTATGGTGTCGATCAGGATTATTTTCTCTATCCCAGCAATTATTTTTATTATTGTGATAATTGGATGCTCATTTTCTATAATATCCATATCATTTTATTTAATATAATTTATACAAGATGTATATTTTTAGTTGTGTCTAATAATAGTAATCGTGAAAGACATTTATTGACCTCCCTTGCAATGCTAGTTCTACTGTTTTTTTCATTCTTTTTTTATGCATTGCAATGACTTAGGATGCGCCAATAGGCCAATGACCAAAGTTCTTCAGCCCTAACTAATATTATCTTTAATATAAAATGTATTTATTATCTTCTAATCGTCTTTCAGTAGGAGTAGTGAGTTTATTAACAATACATACCATGTAACTATTTTTTTTAAATACCTAACAAACTTTTCTCATTTCACCTGTATTACATATTGCCAATTGGCTATCGACCGCAGTCCTTCAGCCATAATTCCGTTTCATTTTATTGAATTTACATCTCGAAATATAAAAATTATTAATGTTACAATATTATCTTTAATATAAAAAAAACTATTATATTTGAATATTTCTAGAATTAAACAAAAAAAAATATATATATATTAAGGGTAATTTTATTATTAAATAACAAAAAAATATGTTGCATAAATCGCTTTGAGATAAAAATGATATCGATATCCTGGTGGGGTGGAAGGGGCCTCGAGCGAGTGTTCCTTCGCCGATGCGCCAGTCTATAAAAGGATAGGCCAGCTCGAAGGATTACGCGAGATAGTCGCGATCCGCCTCCTTCCCGGGCTCCTTTATCCTATGATCGTGCGACCGTTGGCAGATCGCTCGGTAGCGCGCGCACGACCACACGTCGTCGGTCGAATCGGCGATATTAACGCAATCAGGTTGTGCCTACGACCTGGTGGCCTTGCCTGCAGCTCGCTGGACCGAGACGCTCTCGCGCGGCGGTGCGTCTTGCGAAACCGGCCAACATCTCGGAGCGGCAAAGAGTCCCCGGCTCCAGCCACACCGGTGCTGCCTCCCACTCCGACCGCTGGACGATGATTATTTTTGAATTCCACTCTTCCTCGCTCCGACTCTCGCGCACGTCGGCCATCGTTCTCCGTCTTCTATGACCTAACAGTTTCGTTAGACCCACAACTCGACACACACACACACATCCACGTCGTCGATGACACAATTAGAAAGTTTCCGGAACTCGAACGCTGCACAGCTATTTTTCTTCGTGCGAGCCGAAACGCTTCACAAATTTCTCAGCGGGGAATCTCGCGGCTCGGTGAATCGATTCAATTAATCTCAGTCCGTGTAGTTAAATTAGATCGCCGTCACGTTCGCCGTGATATTTCTTCCGAATCGGTGGCCCCCGAGATAAGCGAGGGGGTTGTTGGGGGGGGGGGGGGAAAGAAAATCTGACCGATCGACGCTCCGATGGAGAAATCAGTCACGAGGCTTCCAATCTACCCGGCAGTGCCGAGGGGGTTGAAAGGCGAAATTGAAATAGCGAGATCTCCGGGCTCGGTTCTCGACGTCGCTCTATCGGCGACTTCGCGCCCGCTGCTGGTGGGGATATATCAGTCAATTAGGACAAATGGTCCGAGAACGAAGAGTGCACGGAGAGCGCGTGCCGTGCCTCGTACATTACCCGGGTCTCGCACTGCCCCCCCCCCTCTAATCCCTCGCTGTAAAATTGAAGCGTAATACAACCACTTGCGCAATATCCGACGGACCGCTCGTAGTCGTCGCCGTCATGGTATTACCGCTGTACTTATACAACGCCGAGGTATTACTGTACATAGGCTCTCCGTAGCTGTATAGACCGCTGTACATAACAGAGTGTCCTTAATAAAATTTGAGAGCAGAAAGCGGCGAGTTCGTTGCCCTCCGACCCATTTGCCAGCGAGCAACAGAGTTTCTATAATACCTTACCGTCTTCTTCTTCTTCTTCTTCTTCCTCTTCGCGCCGCGCGCTGGTGTTACGATATCTCTGGACTCGTCTCGTTAAGACGAAAATAAAGAAATAAATATATGCTCTCTCTTATTTTTTTTTTTTTTTTTTTTTTTTTTTTTTTTTTTTTTGTTGTTTTTTGTTTTTTT
>JAPYZC010002658.1:0-27252 GCA_030522665.1 Ichneumoninae sp. A BG-2022a | reverse complement strand
AAGATCGTTATATCTTGAAAGGATTCAATTACACAGAAAAATGTTTCAGACAAAAAAGTTGCAGTTTTAGATGAACTTTGAAAAAACATTATTTTTTTATATAATTACATAATTTGACAAAATTTAAATTTTTTTGGGAGCGGACAACTTTTTGACCGTTCGAAACCGGATGGAATGCCTCATATATATATTTGCCGAAAACTTAAAAATTCAGTTCCGGAATATGTAGTGCCACCGGCGTGGCACAATAGATACAAGCGTTGGGAGCGGAAGTTGCGAGTGCAATTGACCGCTTTCGGCGAAGTGATGAATGCCTATTTGCAGCCGTCGGACGTACAATTGATGGGGGCGAATGCACCGATATGGCTCGCATTCACGAAGCCACATGGAACAGTCGAATACAAGAAGATGGCAGAAGGGGTAAGTTTTTCACTCAAAGCGGGATAGTTCACGGTGTAAATTATGTTCAAGCAGAGACTCAATGGACTTTTTTTCACAACCGCCACATCGTAGGAAGGATGACATCCAAGTTCTTCATCGATGATGCAAATTTTTCCACGGTCGCGGTGGACCAAATGAAAGGCGAAAACCCGTCCTTAGTGAATCAGCAACGCTATTATCATTTTTAAATTAATTGATCGACGCAAATTGTAGGAATTATGTTCATTGTTTGTTCTACATAATTTCAGAACGGGCCATTGGACATGTCACCTGAGACTCATTTTATATTAATTAGCCCTGCTGTTGTGTCAAAAGCTTTGTTGATGCCAACAATTATAACGTGTGTTATAATGATTTGTCCATGACAGTTGAGCCCGGACATGTGCACGGAAATGCAATGATACAAAACACATTGGCAAGCCTTATGGCAAGAAATATCTTTATATCTTTCATCGTAATTATTACATATTTGGCAGAAAAAAAATTCAAATTGCAAATTTTAATAAACAAAAGAATTCGTTAACACAAAATATATACAAAAAAACTATACTTTCAATAAACTAAAACTATATTTTTAATTAACACTTACCGTCAAAGGCTTAAAAAACATCCAAGAATCGCCGTACGAATAAGGACAAAAGTATATTGCTATGTTATAACAAAACCCACATAAATTTGTTTTTATTCACATTCTCTGTACAAACATATTTTACATAAAGTCAGCGTATTTGTATCCCCCAGTCGGTTGATCAGCGACGCGCGATTCGGTTACGAATTATTCATTTATATAATGATTATTTTTTAACTCTGTTGCTCCGCTTATTCGTTGACCAAAGAGTTCCACGAAAAACATTGCAAGGAGAAAGAGAATATATATATATATATACGATTCCCGAACCGAGCGCGGAAGATTGGGAGAAGTTTGCCGTCACCATAATATACCTCTAGAATAATTTTGTTCCTCTTGGATCCTAGCAATGGATAATCGCCGAAGGAAATATATAGCACAGCAGAGTTCCTCCGACACGAAACGAAGATCGATCGTAATGGTTTACGCTACTTTGTTAACATCCCCACCCCGTCACCAATTCCGCACGATTATCTCCACCGACGAGATGTCTATCTCTTTTGCCCATCTCGGATAAAACTTTCTTACAGAGTACCCATTAGTGTTAATTTCTTGTTCCATTTTTGTCCTTTTTTTAAATCCCCTTATATATACAAAGATCGATAGGAGACGAGACGCGTATCGAATGTTCGTATCGTAATGATAAAACACGTGGTTACATTTCCGTAGGAGGGAAAAACCGTTAGCCGATCTCGACAAACCTAAGGGTGCAACACCGCTTTTCATTGGCTAACAGTAATAGGTAATATTTTAATGATGTAACATAATCATATATATTAACAAATATACGCCAATACTCACTCATAAATATTCATTATTCGGAAGATAATAATAATAATAATAATAATAATAATAATAATAATAATAATAATAATAATAATAATAATAATAATAATAATAATAATAATACTAACAAGTATCTAAATAAACGTATCGATAATTAACATATATCTCTCTCTTGCGTCAACATAAAAGTGCCCTAAAATAAGTAGTAACATTGATAATGCTGGCCAACGTTTTAACGATTGCTCGTTTAAAAAAAAAAGAATGTAGCACTCAACATACGAGTAAACAATGACGATACAGGGCAACTCTTGTTCGATCGACAAAACAACCCGAGACCTGTGATTTATATGTTTTTCTCGTATTTATTTAAAGCTCTCGGTCTCCGCGGGTACGGGTATTCGCATTTTCTCACGGAATTTGCGCCCGCTAACGAGATCGCCTTTTCTCCGTTATAGGCAGATGGGATAAACAGACTTTAGATAGACAACCGCGATTCCCTAATCGCGGTCGGGCACGCCACGGGGCACCGCGACGTCTCTCACGGAAGTCACGTCGGACACGCGGGCCTCGGACCGACGGAGACCGTGCCACGGTGTTTCTGTACTCGAGTTTCATAGAGACGAGAGAGAGAGACAGAGGGAGAATGCGAGAGAGCGATAATTTATCAAAGGAAATTCAACCCCACTTTGCGGCTATCGTGTATAAAGACCTGAGAAGTTCCAACGCCCTGGCGTCCGAGGCGGAGGTATCGTCCAACGCCAGAGCGTTGTTGGTTTCGGCTGTTCCCATATCGTCGTCCTTTCTTTCCGAGCTCGATGGTGAGGCCTCTTTCGCGTTGCTTTTGAATCTCCGTCCTTTTTTGCTCCTGAAAGTCGTTATCACCGGTTGCTCAGTGGTTGACGTCGTACTAGTCGTCGTCGAGGTTCTCTTCTCGAGATTCGCACGATCGCTTCTACCGATCGGTAATTTCAATCTGTTTATACCCGTGACGAGATCTCTCGATTCCTCCGAGGTGAATTCGTTAACCGGCATTCTGAGAAGGGCGTTGAGGAGCTGCTCCTTCTCCTCTTCCATTGTCTTGTTCCTCGGACCGTTGCAATGATTTATCAGCAGAAGTACCAGCTGTCTCACCGTCGCGTTTGTGTCTGCCTGCTTCATCACTCTCATGAGGGTATTCGTGCTCGTTGTGTTCAGACTCCCAAACATGTTGTGCGCTCTCGCTATCTCGTTGTCGGCCTCGTTTATCGAACTCTTCGGCCTTTTGGACGACTGCTGGTGTGTCAAGCTCGGGGGTATCAAAGGTATCAGAAGACCGTCCTGTCCCAGAGGTCCTCCTGTCCCAGAGCCGCCGCTCGTCGACGTTACCGACGACGTTATCGTCGTCGTTATGCTCGACCGCGTTGTGTAAATAGGCGACGGTGTCGCCGTCGCGGTATTGTGCTGCTGTTGTTCCATCGAATATGTCGTCTGCGGCAAGAGAGTGAATGCTGTAGGCGAGTCGTTTTCATCGCCGGCCCACTGCCACGGTGTCGACGGATAATCAACGTTGTTGTTGACCTTTCCCGTTGAAATTCCTGCGCTCGTGGCATCCGTTACCAGGCCCTCCTGCCGATTGTTATTGTTCGTCGGGAAGGGGGACGGACCGCCCCCCGTGGCTCGGGTGTAATCTATCGTTGAGGATTCGACGGTCGTACCTTGGTCTTCTTCGGTCTCCGACGTGAGACCCTGATTTATACGCTTCGGATCGACGAATACCGTGCTCTCCCAAAGCTGCGTCACGGCCGGCGAAGAGGTCCAGTGATCGTTGAATTTTCTATCGTTTCTACGGTCGTAATTTCCATCGATCGTCGTCGTCTTCGCCGTCGTCGTCGTCGACGACGACGACGACATCGATGTCACGTATTCGTTGTTAGTTACAGTGTTCGTACTTCCGGGATACGTGTAACTCGTCCTCGTTGTCACGGGATCGACCGTACGGGACGTTATGATGTTCGGCCGCTCGGTTATACCGTTGTTCTTGTTTTTGTTGTCTTTGTTTCTGGTATTGTTGACTTCGCCAAAGACGTTGTAATTGTTGCGATGAGTCGAATAAACGCTACCGGCAGTGACGAGAGATTCCTGAGGGTTCGTGCGAGGCTTTAACGTCGTGGGATCGAAGTAACGAATCCTGAACGGTACAGTGGTAGGAGATTTCTTGTCGAAACTGCTCTTACCGCGGATCGACGAAGATCCTTGCTTCCTCGAGTCGTAAGAGCTCACGGAATTCTGGGAACCTGTCGTGACCCTCGTTGATTGCTGATAATTCGACGATTTCATATTTTTCGATAATACGTTGTAACGTTGATTCGCGGATTTATCTCGCTTGCCGATTTCCGATTGGTAATTCTGAACGTGAGTGGCCGGTGTCGACGAAGCCACGTAGTTGTCACCGATGGGTGTAGCGTCGAAGGGTTGAACGTTTTTTCCGTACGGCTCGTAGGTGCTCGGTGTGTTGTTTTGAAAACCACCGATTTTGTTGCCACCGTTGTTGCTCTCGTCGTCGGTCGGGAAATAATTGTCAGCGTAGTCGGTAAGAAGATCGACGTTCCCGGGGCCCTCCAGGGCCGTAGGACCGCTCGGTCCTGTCGCCTCCTCTGGATAAAAAGTTGCTACGCTTCCGGTACCAGTGTTCAATTCGTTCCCACCGTTGCCGGCCGTGCCAAACGCGTGATTTACTTGGAAAGCGAAGTTGTTGTCCGGACCCGATGGATTGTTTGTCGAGCCACCGGATGTTCCAGTGTGACTCGCTGGGGTCGTGTAATAGTCCCCGGAATTTGTGTAATATTCCTGCTGCGTAAAGGAATCGGTCGTTATAGGCGGATCGGTTGTCGTTGCGGGATAAACCGTCGTCGGTCTTCGGCCGCGCGGAGGTGTCGTGTCGTCCGAAAAATCCAGTACCTCGTCCTTCTCCTTGGTCACCGATGGATAATCGTCGGAGGTCGTTGGCAGATAGGTCGTCGCTGTGAACATCTCGTCGGACACGGTGCTCGTCGGAGGCTCCGTTGGTCTTATCTCCGTCAGGACCTTCTTGAAGGTATCGGGATCCTGAAGATAGGCGGATAGAGCGTGAGTGAAGACCTGAGCGAGCTCGCGGAGTCTCGTGCTGTTTGATTTTCTAACACCATCTATGGGCCCCTCGCTCTGCTGGATATCCAAATCATCGCTGTCCTCGCCCGAGACTTCCGGTTCCGTGTAACCCTTGAAGATACTCTCCGAGCTGGAATTACCCTCGAGAGCGTTGTTGAGATTGAACAGATCGGTGTAAGAATTTATCGTATGCTGAGTCAGGATGGTTTTCGGCAACTCGATGGTGTCGTCATTCTTAGCTCCCTTGGATCCTTTGCTCGCGCCGCTATCGGAAGCTTTCGTCGATTGTAGATTCGCTGATGGGTCAGCTCTGCTCTCGGCCGGTCCATCGTAGTCGTCGCTGGCGGTGGCGAAGTAAAGAGCAAGCGAGTGAAGAGTCGACGGTCCTGAGGACGGCGGAATATTCAATCCACTTCTCGAGCCGTTTATCGCGCTGAGGAGACTGGGAACCGTCCCCTCGAGACCTCGTAGGGACTGCAGCATGCTGAGAGCGTGCTCCCGCTCGATCGACGGTCTCTCGTTCAAATTCTGCTTCTTCGTTATGTAGCTTGAAACATCGGCCTTTTTCTCGGGAAGATACGCAGCGCTGCCGCTTCGAACTCTGCTGGCAGCTCTGACAGGCGACGGTGACGAGACTCTGGTGGATTTTGTTCCAGGACTCTTCGCGCTCGACGAACGATAGATCGAAGCCGTTGAACTGTATGTCGGCACCGTGGCTGTGTAAGCCGGTGGTCTGCTCGTCGTGCTCGTCGTCGTCGTAGTCGAGTAAGCGTAATTTTTTGTGAACGGCACGTAAGGTCCCAGAGTCGACATCACCTTGCCCTGCTGATAAGTGAAACTCGTGTCGTACGGGCTCAACGTCTTTCCCGTACCTCCGTTTTGTGAGAGGCTCGAGGTCGTGACCGATCTGAAGGGTTTTTCCGTCGTTGTGCCTATCGAGTTTTGAAATCGATAGGTCGAGCCCGGGGTACTTATTCGTTGAGAATGTCTGGTGGATCCTCGTCCCTGCTGATGGCTGCCTCGGGCGTTCACCGTATTCTGGTCGATGGTCACATCGCGATAGCTCGACGGTGTTGTAGCGTTAGATTCGTTTACCGATATTATCACGGAATTAGGACGGTTATCCTGACTCCTCGAGTTCGCGGCGGAAGGCCTCGACGTCGTGAAACCCGAACTTATCGAACTTAAGACTCTGCTGTTCGCGTAGGCTTTGGCGTTGACGTAAGTGCCCGAGGTTATTATCGTTGGTGTTGTATTCTCGTAAAAGTCCGAATTGGTTACCGTCGTTTGGTCTTGGCTCGGCGTGATGGAATTTCGCTGATAGCTCTCGGTGAATGGATCTTCGGTGTTGGTAGTTTCCGTTGTCGGGTAGTCGAAATTTTCGGTGTAAGAGGCACGATCTTGATTGGTACTTTGCGTGTAATAATCGCTGTTAGGCGGAGCGGTAGTCGTGACGGTATCGCCAGTCGTCGAGCCGATACTCGTGGTCTCGTAGCCCGTCGATGAATGGCCGCCGCTCGTTCGGGGCTTGTAGATCGGCTGGAATGTGGGGAACGACGAGGCTTGAGGACCACCGCGAACCCTCAGGTAGTTACTCGCTATCTTGTCCGATCCTGGGGTTGGTGTTATCGATTTTTGCCGAGTCTGCTCAATCGTCTTCGGCTGGACACCCGCTTTACCATTGTTACTGTTGTTATTGTTATTGCTATTGACATTACCGTTGTTATTGAAGTTATAGTAACTGTTGAATTGGCTCGAGCTGTATGCCTCGTTGAAACGATTGCCTCGATTAGTTGCGAAAGCCGCGCTCTCAGCGACCTGCTGATACTCCCTTATCGGGCTCGCGGTGCTCGTTCGAAAGGTCGTAGTCTCCGTGTAAGACGGTGTTACACGATTTGACGATGGATCGTAGTCCGAACTAGAGCTGACACCGTTAGCGATGCTGTCAGGGCTCTTGGCGAAGTTTCGCCTATCGTCCCTACCACTCTTCCGATCCGCCGATGAATAATCAGGGCCGCCCTGCTGATTGGATCCTGCAGACTCTTGCTGCTGCCTATTATTGTTATTGTTGTTGTAATTATTATAGCTATTCTGATTCGATCCCGGAAACTTGCTGGCACCCCGCTGCTCGTAATTAAACTGACGTTTATCCTCCTCCTCGCTCGAATCCTCGACAAGCTGATTTTGTTGCCTATCGACCGCTCGATAATTGCCACGATCCACCGACGATAAAGAAGAAGATGAAGATGAAGATGAAGATGAAGATGAAGAGGAAGAGGAAGAGGAAGTTGAAGAGAATCGTGGCGGTGGCTGATTTTGTTGATGCTGACGAGTTTTGAAGGCGTTTCCTGAGGTCAAATCGTTTATCTGATTGAATTGATTTGCCGGCTGGGCATTCGAGCTGTAAATTTTATTGGGGTCGAATCCACGCGTCGACGACTTCGAATCTCCGTTGACACCTCGCAGGCTCGCGCTACCGGGTATTTGATTCTTGCTGGAAGTCTGACCAAAAGGATTCGTTCTGCCGTTCTGACGACCGTCGTAGTTGGAGTTCTGATAATAATTATGTCTGCCGTTTTCATCGTTCTCGGCGCTGGAACGATGAAACTCGGAATTCATGCGCTTAGCGTCGGTGCGCTTGCGTTCCTCCTCGGCCAAGTGCTCGGCGCTCTGCTCGTAGAGCTCCGTCGACTTGCTGCAATCGACCTTGAACCACCAGTCGCATATCAACTGCGATTGCTGAAATATCGTGCCGTTCGGACAGAGAAACGAGATTTTTCGCCCGTTGTCGCATATGTGGAAGACCTAAAAAAAAATATACAAAAATGATTTTTTATATAACTATTAATATTTGATAAAATGTTGTTTTATTCCGTACTTGACAATTGGTCTCCAGGTCGGCGTAGTAACCGCCCTTCAAGCCCCGACAGCTGAACGCGGTGGCCGGTATAGTCGTCAATGCTGGAAAATCAACGCCTGGTTGACCCATGACACCTGAAATAGTTATGATCAAACAGGGTTCACGAAAGTACGCCGATTAACTAGTGCCTAAATTTTGGCTCTATCAATCTTCAGAATCAAGTGATCGATAACAGCGTTCCAGATGCTAATTAATCAAGAGATAAATTCACGGTGTGTGTTAGTATACCAGCGCCCTTAAGCCATTCGTTGAGAAGCTCCTCGTTCCCGAAGAATACTGGGAGAAGGAGCGGGAGCAGCGAATCGTCGTGAAAAAAGACAAAAAGCCTTTGAGTAGGTTTAACAATTTTTTCGTTCATTAATTCATTAAGACATAATAACGCGACTGATGTGTTAGTCGTGGGGTGGCGTTAAAACCTTGATAGACTTGGTACTCGCCATTCTTCTCGGGTGCGAGCCGCTTAACGACCGTCCTCAACGCCTCTATATCCTCCTCGGATGCTTCGAGGCTCGCGAGATCCAATTCTGTTAGAAACTCCGGCAGTCGGGCTCTTTCCTCGCCGTTGGTACTCTGCGAGGAGAAAAAAAAAAATTAATGAAAAAAAAAATTCTCTATCAACGACACGTGGCCCGTTGACGTGAAAAAAGACACACACACACACACACACACACACATTTTTAAAGAGGAACTTGAGAGTGTGCGGATACCGTTGAGAATTTCTTCTGTCCCCGTTGATGAAGGCTCTAGGTGGGAGATCCCGTGGCAATTTGCCAGGGTAGATGCTCGCAGGAACACAGGAACGGACGAATGGCAGCGGCAGGAAAAGCCACAACTGAGTAAAACCCAGAAACGAAGAGGTGCCGGCTCGCGGCGGGCGAGAATGTAATGACCGACGCGCTGGCACACCAGGACTAATTGGTCGTAAGAGTTAACGAGGAACCATGAGCGACGCTCTGTCGACTCGAGTGAGGAAAGAGAGAAGAGGGAAGAAAACTCTCCACCCCGAGAGAGCGATGTCGCCCACGGCTCGTGAAATTCCTCGTGATAACCATTACGCGGAGGTCGTACAGACCGCACATCACCGCGAACTTACTTTTTCTTCGCTGACGGCAGTACAACAAAAAAAAAAAAAAAAGATTTTTCATCAAAATGTGAAAAAATAAAATACAAGTTTCTTTTTTTTACTGGGTCACATTTTGTATTTTAAAAAAATCGCGATAACTGAGTCGTTTATTATATGTTTCGGAGTCACACAACGTAAAATCAACTTCGCAGACGGATAACTTTTATACTTTTGCTATACTTTCATTGTTTGACGATAAAAATAAATGAATGGAGGTAAAACCGGAAGCTTAGAGTGACTTGGAAAATTATTCTGCCGTTTGACGAAAAAGTCGATAAACTTTCGCAAACGGAAGTCGAGAGGGTCACATCCGACAAACAAGCCCATCCTCATTATTGTAGACACCGTTGTCGCCATCGGTAATTCAACTGCGGTCCCCTTTTCATTTAGCAATTCCGTTTCGAGTTTCCCGGAGGAGCTTCCAACGGGTATAGGGAAGGAAACTCGTAGCCGGAGAAACAGCAACTGGCTGGCAGGGTTTTCTTCGACCGGTGAAATACTCTACTCGACGAACCGCCCACAGAAACTACGACTTCGTGCGACTGATTAACGTTTTCAAGGAAGTCGAGAAATTCGCTCGGCTTTCGCGAACGAAGTTTAACTCCAGCAGAGGTGGGGGAGAGATGGAAACTGATAATTCGCAGGAAATTGATTTTGCAGAACGTTTTAGGGGATCAGTGGTAGACGAGATGATTTATTGCTCGTACCAGACCATCGAACAGTATTGAACATGACTCGAGTGTATTAAAAATGTCATTAAAATCGATAGAAATAATTAATTTTTTCTAAATAAATCAATTTTTATAAACATCCGTCGATAACGGAGGAGCAAATAAATTATTCGACGGAAATACGTCGTTGATCAAACACTGAAATAGCGTGTGAACCACGCGTATGCACATCCTATATGCCTTTGTAGGATAAACTCATAAATATTTAGATAGAGGATGGTAGACAACTTCCAGGATTGCTTTGACGTGCGTACGGTAATGCGCTGGAGGTATCCGGCTGTAGTTCCATATTACTATATACAGTCACCCAACTGGTATCGCACTCTCAGTTCAATACTCTATATCGGCAATGTACAATTCAAATATCGCTCGAATATCCGCAGGGTATCGAGCCACTGGGGTGTCAAACGACTGCGAATCATTTCCGGAAAATGGGTAGATTAAAACATTTACTATCCATGACAGAGTCTATGTGAACATGAAAATTCAAAACATTTATTTGGATATAACCCAATTGGCAATTTTATTAAAAATACATTTGTCAAAGGTTTAAAAAAAATTATTAAACATTAAACATTCTTTGTGAATATTTGTATGCATGAAAGAGGCACAGTTTCGGGTCGTTAACATAATCATTGTAATGCCATTTACAATTTCGATTCTCCAATTAAATGTTATGCTCGATTTATCGGGCAAGCTTCGCTATTCGCGAACGAGTGAGTGTTCACTATCTGACGCGTACTATCGGGAAACGCACTAACTTGGAGGGGCCTGGGGGGTTTGGCCGTGTATATATGTATATAGTTAAACTCTCCGACATAATTAATGCAAATCGTTGTGACGCTCAGAGCTTGCCTGTTCGCGATGCAGTATCGCGGTGCAGGGCTCGATTGCTCACAGGCGAAAACCCTACGGATGTAACTATAAATGTATACACACACACACATATACATATATATATATATATATATATATATATATTCGTAGGAGGTGCATCGTTTCCTGCGTTCGGCTGCGGAGCGCATACAAATTACGAGATCTACGATATGGGAACTAGTGACGCCGAACTCAATGTTCCGAGGAAATCCGAGGGAGAGGGCTTTAGTATATACAATACTAGGAGTAACTTCGGTTCGTGTGTAATTCAAGAGAAACTCTGAATGCATCGAGTAATCGGATGAACAATTTTCAAATCCTCCTGCCGAGCGGTTGAAACTATATGTGTGCGAGTAATTAATTAAACTGTACGAAACACTCAGCTTCGGGGTGTGGAGTAGTCACACTGCGAGATAGATTGGAACATTGTTCTCATTAATTAACTGATTCGAACTGAAACGTGTCAAACCGGATATATATTTCACTTGATCAACAAATTTGTACCAGAATAAATATTTATTTGGAAAATATAGGTTATGTGGCTGAAATTTTACAATTTTTTATAATGTTTAAATATTTTATAAATTGGCTAAGATTTTATAAGTTATCGGCGATCTTTGCCGTATTTGGGTTACGTATTTTTAGGTGACTTGCGACTATATTGGATGATATTCGCACGCTACTTTAAGCGAGCTGCCGAATGACATGCTTAGTAAGCCTCTGCCGCAGATGCCGCAAAGTTCGCAGCTTGCCAATTTCCATTTACCGAGATCCCTCGCGGATTTCCCCCCCCCCCCCCCCCAAGTATTTCGATCTTTTAGCCGAGCGATGCACGCCCGGTCGCTCCAGTTTCTTGGGAGAGCTTGCCATCCCCGCGGAGCTCAAGGCCCCTGCACGCGAATGAGAGGGAAAGGATGCTCTATTCCGCGATGCTTTTGCCTCGTGCATATACCATATGCTCCGTTAATGCCGATGCGCAACACTTCAAACATAGAAGAGCGCGTTCACTTCGGCTTATGCAATTCGTTCCTCTCTCTTTCTCTCTCTCTCTCTCTCTCTCTCTCTCTCTCTCTCTCTCTCTCTCTCTCTCTCTCTCGTCCGATTGCCAACTGTGCATGCACCATGGAGCACCGGTCTTTATACGCATCGTCATGGAACTCCGACGATTTAATTGCGAATAATAAATATTGAGATTTAAGTGCAATTTTATCACGTTCGGCTCTTGAGAATCCGCCCCGCCGGCGTTTACGTACATATAATAAAAAGGAGAAGAGGAGGAAGAAGAAGAAGCGATGTGAGGTTTATATTTGTCATTTAGTTAATAACTTTCGATTACGAAATATGGAAAAAAATAATATTTTAAAAATAAAACAAAATTCTTTTATTTAATTATTTTTGATGCTCGAACTTTGTTCCTGTGATTTTCTTTTTTTTTTTTTTGATAGAATTGTTTGAGCGAATCAACAAAGTCGAATTGTCAGTCGAGCATCGTCAAGGATATCTTCGGGGTTACACGAGTGAAGTATGAATTCTCCGGTCCCTTCAACTTTCGCAAAGTCTCCTCTGGCTTTGACTCTTCTCTCTATATCTTTAACTCCGTTGGTCGCTCTATCCAACCCCCCCCCCCCCCGTCCCTCACTCTCGTCTTCACTCTGTTTGCACGGTAGCTAGCGAACCGCGAAACCTCGGCGGAAGTTTGATTGGATTTACGGTTCTCGTTTTCGTGATTGAATCGCTTCCGCGTGCCATGCCGACGGCGCCGAAGGAGAGCTGGAAGTGGCCGTAGGCGAGGGCGACAAGAGACCGCGGCGCGCTGGACTCTTATCGCTCGCTCATCAAACATATTACTCGACTCTTTGGAAGATGACTTATCACGAACGATATTGTCAAGCTTTTGTCCGCGACAGCGATTAAAGTCGCACAGACGAAAATTTTAAAATCCCTTCGGACAATCGAGTGTTGTGTTATTATATTATATTTAATGAATAATATTAAAACGTCGAATAGATTTGTAATGCATCGAAAACGATTTTGGAGCGAACCGGTAGAACGTCCGTTTCTCTAACCGTCGACGATACTTGGGAGAATCGCGATTGAAAAATATACGTGTCGCCAAAGTTAAAGCCAATGTGCCCTCTCCCTGGCGATGAAAAATCGAGTGGGGCGCACGCTAGAGTTTCTATGGGATGGCAATCTCTCTTGGCTCTCCTCGCCGAACCGTAACGCGAAACGGATCCGGACGGCGTGAAATATGAGTTAAACGTTTGTTAAATCGATACGGTCACGGGTCCGCGGGTGTTGGGCTCTCCTGCTGGGCGGAGGAAGGGAGGGCAGCCTAAAATATACGAGCGGACGCGGCGCTTACGCGATCGTCTCCCTCGGCCCATGTATGTATAGATATAACTACTTGCCGGGTACGTTGATACTCCTATTGCTCCCTGCTTCTGCTCTCCGCGAAAAGACCGAAATCGAAGATAGGGCGCGGATCGCATCACCACAAACCGGACGAGCTGCACACAGGGCACTCGCACCTCTCTCGGTTGCGCAACTTTGTTCAACCGCGGCTGTCGTGTTGTATAACACATCCGTTCGGTACACCGAAGCGTCGCCGCCAAAACCGAGCGCAGATCTGCGATATCTTTCGACGATACATATAAAGGAGGAAACAAAAAAAAAAAAAAAAAAAAAAAAAAATAAAAAAAATAGTTAAAAAGAGTGATAAAAAAAAAAAAAAAAAAAAAAAAAAAAAATCAGAGTACAATGTGATTTTTGTTTTCTTTTCGTTTTCCTTGAACTATAAAGAAATATTGGAGGAGAGATTGTCGGCTCATAGATTATCCAACTGCAACGTACAGCGTGAAACTTGCGTGGAGCCGCGCGAGAATAATGCAGACGTAACGCAGTCGAAGCAGAGCGAAATTATGTGTTACGGTGTGCGGTGGAGTTATTAAAACGACGTGCGCGGTTTCGCGCAGTAAGCGGGCATCTAATGAGCCGCGTAGTCACACGGAATGTGCGTACTTCTACATCCGGGCGGAATTGAGGAAGTCGTAGAGATATTAGGCAGGGAATAATGAGGGCTTATCTAAATGTAGCGCGAGTTTCGGTTTTTCGCTTCGAAACTAATTTCCAATGTCGCTCATCATAAATCAATTACCGCGCGGTGATAAGACAAATATAATCAATTCTATGCATTCCATCCGTGGAGCACCACGTCCAAGGTCGACTAGAAAAAAAAAAAGATAAAAAAAATAAAAGTAGAATTAGAAAGAATTTTTTTATTACCGTTTTGCCAACGAGGCAAATATGCCATGCCGCTAGGTGGAGGGTTCGTGAGTACAAGCCGCTCCCTACCCACTTTTTTCTCCGCGGAAAATAAATTTAAAAAAAAAGGTAACTAAGCTCGCGTTACGATACGGGCAAGAGCGGGAACGTAGAACGAACGAATAGTTAAAGCGACGTGAGCATCGTTGGCAGTCCCAAGGATCAAATAAAGAAATTAAAAAAAAAATTGAAATAATTTTTTTTTCATTTCCCCAACGAAGGCAATAAAGCGAAAACGAATATGGCGATATGGTCGAGACAGCGGATATGCGGAGCCCGCTGCCAGTTTCAGAACACTGCGAGCGACGTCACAACCGGCACGGATTCGTTCCCGTTTCGTTCGCCGTTTCGGTTTTTCGCGTGGAATATCCTCCGACTGTATTTCTCATTCTCTTTGCAATCGTTTGCCATCGCCGAACGACAGTGTCTCGACGAGCTTCGCTTCCGGCGCATAGACCTCCAGACACGCTTTACTCGAGCGAGACCTCGTGTACCGGCAGCGGTAACGGAGCGACTATGTATGCACGCGTGTATACTCTCGCGACTCCTCACAATTGTCTACCCTATCCGATACATGTAGCTTCGGCCACACGTCCCTTATCCATCTACCTTTCCCCCTTTTCTATTTCCCTGTCTCTCTATCGTCAGCTCGATCCCACGCACGCATTGTTCCGTAACATATTCCGGTCGTGTTTTATACTGCATAACACAAACGTCTTCCCTTCGGCTTCACCGATTTTTCCGGCGTCTCGTGGTCCCCCTTCGAAACTCCATATCATTCAAACTTTCCTCGCCATCCTTTCATGTTCTATTTTTTCTTCTATTATTTTCATGGTTATTTTCACTCAACTCACGACCCTATTTTATATCTGTTCGGTGTCCAGCAAATAGTTTGTAATAATAATTGAGGAGCATTTTCAGAATTTGTTGAAAAATGTTTATCGAGGAAATTTATGAAAAGTCAGAATAGAAGAAAATGATTAAGTGTTACTCGTTTAGAACGTAAACAGGAAGAATATAGTTCACTGGGTCTTGAGCATCGACCGACATCCTGAGCACCGTGTGAGTCAATTTCCATAAAAATCAAATATCAAATTATACGACTTAAAATTATGATTAAAAGTGATTTAATTTTTCCAATAACATCGGGGAAAGAAAAATAAAAAATGAAAAATGAAAGAAGATCACGCATGTATATTTTTTGTTTTCTACGAACGAATGTGCATACCCGTTGCGCAACGGCGACCCATTGTCTTGCCAATCTGATGCTCCGGGTACCGGAAGCCGAGGCGCTTGACGCAAAATTCTATCCCTGTGAGATAACTCGTGCTCCTCACCCAAAGCCGTGCGAGTAAAAGCGTCGTCGTCGGGAGGGGAGGGGAGAGGGGGGCTTCGTGTTCGTAGGAAAATAGATTGTGTATGCACAAAGTACACATGGTATGTGCAGTATGACGGATAGGCAAACATTGCTCGCACCTCGTAACGGCAGGGCACAGATGGCAAATCGCAATCAAATGAATATTCAGCTGGGACATGCACGCGGCTTTGCTCCCTGCAATCCGCGTTCGATATGGCTTGTTTTCACATACTCAAAGCGCGGAATGCGAGATTTGAGTATTGAGATCCGCGGGAACGCCGGTATTCTCAATAAAAGTACAATAAAGAATAAAGAATAAAATAAATAAACGAAAATAATGAGAATGCTCACCTTGGGTTCGCAATAGCCCGGCCCGACAGCAGTCGCGAGATCTGAAACACAAGATTGAACGAAAGAGCGTTTAGTATCGCGAACGAAATACAAGAGTAATTTGTGATTTGCATAGTGATGAGGTAGTGGTCGTTCGTCACCGTTCGAAATTGGATGTGGTGCGGGGATGTGTGTCCCAACGGCGCCGGGGAATCGCCATTGGGAATCGTACGAGCGGAATACGAGTACACGGAACACGAGTTTGCGCGAAAGCCATTCACGCCGGTAATTAGATCACCGGAATAGCGGGGGTCTCGCGTAACCGAGACATTGCAATTAGCGGGGAGGCAGAGGCGACGCTCGTTGCGACGCTCCTAGCACCGCGGTCTTTGGTACTCCCCCCACGCATTGTTGATGCGTCTCGGTGAAAACATTGCGCACAGGGAGAACACAAGCGGAGATGGAACTGACGACAATGACAACGGGGAGCAGCAACCGGAAGTCCGCCGGAGGGACGACAGGGAGGAAAATAATGGGAAACCGAGAAGGATAAAAAAAACGTTTGCCGGTTTCGCGACCGGAAAAGCCTTGAGGAGAATCAACAAAGAGATGAAGAAAGGATAAGAGTCGAGGGTGAATTAGAGGAAAGTGGTAATTCACGTTCACTCTGGGTGTTAACACCAAGAGGAGAATAACCGAACGAACAAAACAAACGAAAAAAATAATGGACAAAGCTTTTTTGGAGAGGCCCTGCGGCAGGGACCCGTTTATCGCCGTTAATTAGCCAAGAGTACGCCGACCTTTAATTATCCGGCAACGAGCGGGACGAAAATTTATTCCACTTGGCCTAACTCTGTATCGCGAATTCGGTGAGATTATGGTAGTTCGGAACGTAGGAGAGACGCTCGTTGCACGCTAAACAAGAGAATAAATTATTAGTCCCCGGGACGTACGTGACTCCGGGGTTCGTCCCGGCAAAAGTGTGATATAGACAGCAGATGAGGAAGAGCGCGCGAGAGGTGGAATGAGAAAATAGAGAAAGGGAAGATTGAGGAGTGTCTACCTCGTGCCGAGACTTTACGAGAGAGGGAGATACATGTATATGAACAACTCACCTTTCCCCTCACGAATTACTTAGTTATTAATATAATTAACGTTTTCGTAAGATATTGCAAGTGGAAAGTCAGGTCTTGTAATAAATTCGACCATTGGGAAACGCTGTGAGGTAAAAGAGCTAAAATTCGTCCGAAGGTGCGCGCGTCCGGAGCTCAGTCGGTGACGAAAACGGTAATTCGTTTTTTTTTTGTTTTGTTTTTTATTTTATCAAGGAGAACCAAAAACAAATTCTCGGCGCCCTCCCATCTGACGGACTAAGAGGCTTCGAATGACAAAATTATTACACTTTTCGTTACCGACCAAGTCTATTTGACATCGCCTCGGGGTGCATATCTCGAGAATTCCCTTTTCAACTAAAAAAAAATAAAAAAATAAAAGATTTACCTTTTGACTTTAAAACATATCGGACGATACCGATAATTTATGGCATACTCGATAAATATAATACCCCGGGCTCGCACGTTTTCGTATTCGCATAATTCCGTTCCACTCTCGCGCGCTTCGTCGTAATATCCGAGCTGTTTCCAGAAGCGACAAACTCCAATCGACCGGAATATGCATGGCATCCTCGACATGGAGAATCAACGGTGACAGAATTCGCGTATCTGTGTAACTATGCAAAGCAAAGTTGAGACTCGTCGCTTCAGTTTGAATCGAATTTATGGGTGGATTCTCCGGTCGCACAGGGAGAGAAAGAGAGAAAGAGAGAGCCCCCAATAACTGCGGGGCGCCCGGCAGAGGGGTGGATCGGCATCGAGAACGAACGGTTGAGACACTCGACAATACCGTAATGATTTCGCGATTCCTCGCAGCGGCCACAGCGATGCATCGCAGCACAGAGTGCTCTCACCTCGACCCGATGTACGGGGAAGAACGTGGCAAAAAGGACCACCGGGCAAACCTGACCCGAGTACTGACACCTAGGACAATTTGTAAAAAAAAAAAAAAAAGTTCCATTTTGCCCCGTTCATTCCTGTGGACTTTGCTACTCGATATTTGTCTTCCGGTAGACTTATATATAAGTCGCGGTTCGAACTATTAAAATGGAAAGCGATTATTAAATGAGGTAGGTTCGTTGTTTGATGTAGATGCAAATGTAGCTATTTATCAAAGGTCAAGCGAAATAGAAAGCCATTGTGTGTATTTTTTAACGCTGTGTTGTCAGCGAAAAAAAAATGATGTTATTTTTTTTTTTTAGCTGTGGGTCCATGAGGTATCTATCGGAGGTGAGAATTTTTAATGTTACCGGTGACGATAGAAGACCGGTGTCAAGTTTCGAATAAATTATCGATGAGTGCCATCAATTAGTCGTCTCGACCTGATCTCGCGCACCTTGATCCAGATCTCGGTATTTTTTTTCGCAATCCCTGATAGTGAAATGAGAGTAAAAGCCGTCGCTATAGGAATCGAGTATTAATTCATATATACGATAAATATTCGTTGCATTTCGGTTGGCGTGACCCGGGAGCTAAATATGGAGCTCCTGGATTGCGCCCCGGTTTCGTGTCATGCAAATGCAAACAATGTCCACGAGGAATCGATATCCGCGTACATACGAGCTAACAGTGACATACATCGCAACCATGAATATCAGTGGAACGAGGGGACTGAAAGCCCGGAGAGACGATGGATCGTCCATCAGTCTCGTTGCGGCCCACCCTAATAACCATTCAATCCTGAATCGGCCCCCATTTTTGACTTATAACAGCCACAACGATTTGACAATCGCACTCTGATTTATCGGTACATGACAAACACTCGCGACCTAAAAAATCTCTCTGGATATGCAAAAGTTCACACGAGAGTAAAATACACGACGAAACAGAATCCGGATTAGCGGATGCTAAAAGTGATCCAGGCAACAAATTTTCTCGGGCCAGCAAATGAATTGGTCGGTCGAACGAATAATTATTTTTTGAACAAAATGTATTTCGAGGAGCGTGTTAATCTCCGTCCACGGAGTCGACAGAAAGCTGATACAGATAAGTGAAAAGAGCCCGTTTGTTTGTCCTGTTACTTAGTTGGCTCAAATCTCGGAAAAGTTAACCAGTTCGTCGGCCAAACGGAAGTCTTATATTATTTCTACGTGACGAGTGCGTGTGTGGCTTTCTCGCTCCCTCGCTCAGACCCGGCCATTAGCCACGTAGTATACTCTCCTTCCGTGCGATAATCAACTTACTTCCACGAAGGCACTAAACCCCATTACTCTCGAGAATTTACGAGACTCGTGGGGACCGCGAGGACCGTGTCTCACCGGCTCGGGCTTCAGTTCGCGCAACGGTGAAACTGACCGTGTTTCTGGAGCAACCGCGGACAATTGTCCGGAGGGAACTGCACAGAAAAGGGTCACTTTCAGCGAAACGAATTTCAGCCACCTGGAGAGCGGCCCACCGCGTCGTCCTCACTCGGTCGTCGTAAGCTGGACAATCCTTTCACCGCCTCTTGAGCCCGGAGATTCGCGAGATAAATCGAGTTCATTTGTTCTCGGAGGGTCACGCACGGAAGGCTCTCTGTGAGCTTCCTTCCGTTCTTTGGCTCCTACGAAACTACCCGGTGAGGATCCGTGGATAGCGAACGTTCGCATCCACGGCAAATTTTCGTTCGCGCGACTATTCACGAGCATGTTAAAGGAACACGAACTCTAGTCCGTCTCCTCGAGTGAGGGTCTGACGAATAGACCTTTAGTTATTTTATCAGTATCGATATATATTTTTTTTGCCTTAAAACCATTGTGAGGAATTAACCAGCTTCATCCTCGTAATGAATTGCAAAGCCACCTAATTTCCGCCGCCGATGAGCGATGAAAGGGAATTTTTAAGTAAGTTTGCTTCCCGTGGGATTTTTGAAGCATTGTCCGGGGGGGGGGAAGGATAGAAAAGGCACTTGTAACATTGTAAGCGCAGTGTAATGCAAACACAGAACTGGTCGAGTGGTGAACACAGACTCTGAGGGTCTCTGGTTGGCGGTTGTTCTCTTCTCAAGCGCGAAAGTAGATATTTGCTCATCGTACAGACGTGTAGCTGCATCAAGTGTTCTTCGGGCGAGTTTTGTTTAGCCAGCTGCTTGAGACGGAGAGAAAAAGAGAAGGGAGGTGGAAGAGAGTTTAATTCGCAGATTAAACTTTCACTGTCCGCGTTATTTATTTCTTTTTTTTTACAATTAACCGTCTAATTTTTGTACAATAGTCACTTAAATTGTCCAAGGCAATTTCAACTCTGAACAACGCGAAAAAAGGGAAAAAAACAGAACGCGCTGTTTCATTATTTCAGTGTCGAAGAATCTTCAAATTTCTTCGTCGGCGAATACAATTTTCGATTACTCGCCATTAAAGTTCGACAGGGAGAGAAGTTGGATGGAGCGAAGCGATCTAATCTACCTCATCTTCCCTGTTCTATGAGCTCGCCTCGTCTCCTTCCACGCTTCCCTCCACCCCAAACTCCCAAAGAGGATTTCCTATTGCACCAATTTCGAAGCGCCGCCGAGATGAGAATCTCTCCGCTGGAAGTCTGGAGAAACTTTAGCGTAGATGGTATCTTATCGGGGGCTTTATCCGAGCAGTACCGTGGAGCACATTGTTCCGGTGTCGATACAGAGATATTTCTCGATTCCCTTTCAATTTCCTCCTTCCTCATCCACTAGTAAAACATATATGTGTGCGTGTTTTTTTTCCAATTATCGTCGCTATAGCACGAGTAACACGGAAGAAGATACGAGAGTATAAAAATATTAAGTATCGGACATGCGAACGTTAAAATAAATTACACACGACGGGACCGGATATTGCTTCGATCGAATCCCCACCTCAATTATCGAGGGGTGATGACTGGCACGTGTCGACATATATATTGGCATCAATCGCGAGAACGCCATGCACGATGCGTGCTCTGCTAAATAGCCTGTAACTAGTGTAGAGGTATACGCGATATCGTGTGGAACCACGTAGGACGAATGCGTAGTCGTATATAGTGTATGCGCAGCATGAAGCAACCATTAAGTTTATAACAGGCCGGAGCCCTTCGCATCGAAACCACACGCTTATTATGCCGTTCAAAACTTCGTATCACATATCATTCTCGCTCGAGAGTTTGACGACTTTGTTATTATCAGTGGGAACTCGACGCTGGAGATCCGCATGGAAATTTGTCTGATGAACGGTATTTAACGGGGATCCCTACTCCACTCCCGGTTTTACGCTCCCCGTAACCATAGCATACCACCGCTTATGCACTGAGAGAAGGATCTCGGAAAAACTACAGACTAAAACTGAGAATTTCGTTGATCCGATTTTTGTTATATATGTATAAATTGTATATATAAAAATCAAGTGATTGACACAATATACCGCAAATATACTGCAAATCTAAAACAAACGATGTGCCATCGATTATTAGTAAGAACATGTTATATTCTCTAAAATATTACGGAATATACGGGTAATATATACGATAGCGAAAATTACCATACATTCTAGCGGAATTTGTTTAATCCGAATGCCAGGATATCGCTGTAGTTCCCATACACCTGAAACTGCTGTAGTTTTTTTACCAGATTTGTGATCATTTTTATTGAATCAATTTTTTAGTGTATGTATGTATGTATTCCTCCGAATTGCGCACGAAATATTTGAAGAGAGAAAATGCTGTTTTATGTGAAAACATCTTTAGCGAGAGTTACAAGTAAAACCGAATCAACAGTGGAATGAAAAAAGGATCCGAACATTGCCCAATCCGTTCGAAGCCGGAGTGACACGATGCCAGGAGAAAGTAACTAAAAGGATCGACGGATAAGAGCAACTGCCAAATATCTCGCATGGACCATGTGGCGGTTCAACTCCCACCGATTCTACGTGACTTTATATGAGCGTTAATGTATTTGGTAAGCGTTGACGCGTGAGTATCTAGCTCTCCCGGGAGACGTACATGGGGGAAACCGAGTGAGGATCAACGACATCCGGATTCACGAGGATTGATGATTACGCAACTGAGCAGCCGCGATCGTCCGAGCACTTTCGGTGAGAGCTAACCGAGATTTGTACTGTCGAGGAGGCAAAGCGTCGATGCTGATATATTGGGCCTCGGAGTAACACGCTTCGCGAAGCAGACAGTGCCACTGCCTGACAACCCAAACTGATCGGATCTGCGTCGCTGATGCTGCTTGGGCTATTCTCAAGGACAGACGACAACCTCGTTTCGTCGTTACCATTAGCCGAGTCCCGGATTAACCCTTCACCTAGGGACTTTTATCTATAAAATGTAGTTAAACGGTCCAACTACCTAAACCTTATCACTGGAAATCATTACAGCTGCCCTCTTTTGAACGGCCCGCCAAAGTAGCTAACGACCGACCCGAAATCTGATCTAAGAGTTCGATTTGACCCAATAATTTCTTATCGATTCATCCGAGTGTCAATAAAAAAAAATATATATATATGTCAATTATTATCGATTGCTTGTTGAGGGGGAATGCAGAACGGGTGCGAGAGTCGAGGGTGTCGTGAGTGGCACTAATGACTGTGAGAGGAAGAAGTTTGCTTTCTGGCGAGTATCGATTACGATCATAAATCCCGTGATCGAACCGCACAATCCGCCTCAGCAAGGAAGAAGCCCTGCTGATTTCTTACCGTGCTCTCTCTCTCTCTCACTCTCACTCTCTCTTTCGCAGCTCGTAAGCCAACTCGAGACTGCGATGTTGCTGCATGTCCAGGAGCTCGAGCCGAGATTCACCAAAGATCCTTGACTTTTAGCGTCCAAGAGCTATAAGAGATGCCATGGCGCTCCCACGCTTAACGATTAAACACGTCACTAGCTACAGGCACTAGCTCAGCTTCGACAAGCGCATCCTCGATCTCAACCGAGAGCTGAATGGAAGATAAGGAAAAAAAAAATAACGGAAAACAGCCCACTCGTCGCGCGGCGAAAGATGCCCCGTGTGAGATAAGACAACACCGCGGTCTTGCCGACGATGACTCAGAGAAATGGTGAACGAGATGTGCTAATAAATATAAGTAAGAAGCAAAGAAGCGTGACGATTACGTTAGCCTAGAGCTTTAAAGAGGAGAAAGATTTGTAAAAAAAAAAAAAAAAAAAAAAATGAAAATAGCCAAGGCCAGTCAGGTCGTGCGGTGTCGATGATCCGTGATCCTCTCGAGTTCACAGCATCCGTTGCATGCAAGACCGATGAGTCTTTTCCTCACTCGGTATTCATCCAACACATGTATAATATCACTGTAATTGCCGATACGTGCGATGACGAGCCGAGCCACGGAAAGACCTCTTAAGTCTCCGACTGTCAGCTTAGCGAAGCAGAAATTAGTGGCTTCACCATCGGTTTACACATCGACGAGCTTTACCTCGGAGATGTAATAAAAGTGGCAATTTTGTGAATTTTGCATCACCGACCGTACTGGACGAATAATTGGCCCGCGCTTCGTTGCTCCCCGTACATATAAAGAAGTATAGAGGCAAAGCTTTAATAGAAAAGACCATGTACCGATCGTGTATATAATATAAAACACTCGTTGAAAGATAGAAAAAAAGAAGAAAAATTGAATAATGCACCTGCCGCGCATTGGAGCAAATCTTTTTTCATTGTTTCGTAGCCGCGGATGAGGTCATCGCCGAGAATCATAGATATATATAAGAGAGCTCGTTGGCTTCACTCAGTGGTCACTCGGCCATCGAGGTCACGGCCGACGTCTTCACGCTCGGTATCATATGCACCACGAATTCCGCGTTCTAACATATGTTCATAGAAACCGTCAACGGGACTCACGGTAACGCTACATCCATGTTGGATTTCGAGGATGTAGCACCGGTAACGAGGCGCCTCTATCTCGCCTTTGAATCTGTTCTGCGAGTCGCGAAGAAATTCACTTCTTTTTATCATCAGCTACTGTATGATCTGACACGCAGGGAACACCAATCTTCGAGAAGAGGATGCGCTATTTTTTTATTATTATTATTTGTCAAGGTATGGAAGCATAACATTTATTTATTTTTTTAAATTCTTTCGATGCCGGTTATGATAAATTTTGCATACGATATTGTACTTACATAATATGAGAAGAATTTTTGGACCCATGGTCCCGTCTGGTACGCGCCCGCTGCTCCTGCAACGATAAAAAAAAATAACACACCATTAAATTATCAACGTCACGATGATTTTACAGTTATTGATTGTTAATCGTGACGGGGTGCTGGGTAAAAATAGGGCATATTACGTGCCTACTAGACAAGAAAAAAAAATTGGATAACCAATGATGAATCGCGAAAGAGAAAAAAACAAACTGGTCCGATATTTGCATAGAGCTGAATAGCTATAGACGTGGAATATTAATTCAATCTCCGGATCGCCCGAGATGCGAGTATCGGAAATTCTTCAAACATTTCGCCTCGGAAATCGAGCCGAAAGATTCGGCTCTTAATTTCCATCCGAATGAATTATGCAATCAGCTAAATATATTTATATATTTCAATCAATCTTTTTGCATGTTTAAATTTAATCTCGCGGTCGACCCGGAAACCTCTTCGCGATGCGGAGAAGCCCGAGTGTGATCGAAACTGGGTAGCCTTCGGATCATCGGGTAGATTTGAGAACACCCGCCGAGCTCGCGGTGAAAGACAGGCTCCTAAATTAATTTCAATATTTTTCACGAATAATGCAATTGCTCGTATTAATTGAAGATTCGTTCATCGTCGGAGAACTTTACATCAGCGGGACGTCTTGAATAATGAAAATTCGACCATGGAAGTTTAGCCAGGCCCGATGATCTTTCGAACTCTATCGTCCGGCTGCTCCGTTCCTACGCTCGAATTATCCTGTCGGTGCCTCCGGCCTATGAGTATGTTCTCCCCCCGGCGCTGTGAGAAAACATGTTCTTTTTTTGTCTATGATAAATCACAGTGGGGAGTCTCGACGGTAAAAGCGTGAGAAGGAGGACGCACCGATGTGCCTCCTCAACGAGTTCTTCGTCGCCGTTACTCGTTACAACGCTATGATGTATAAGAGTGTAACCACCGATTTACGACCATTACGAGGTGTCGTTTACGGATAAACGAGAAAGTACCGAAACCCTCAAAATCCTCATTTTTTCGCAGCTGTGTCGAATCCGCATTTTTTTAACGCACGAATCCCCTATTTATTTGCTTTACGTGTAACGACTGAACCGTCGAAACTACTGAAAATTCCGGAACGTCCCGTATCCACTGCGTGAGCTAACAGGGTGACTCTTGATTAATGTTTACGCATGGTGAAGCTCGGATCGTGTCGATAAATATATTGGTGCGCTCGGGGGGGTTTATTGATCTCAGTGGAAAAGGTGAGAAAAAAAAATAAACGTACCAACAGTGCATTATCCGTGGTACGGGGGAAAGGTCACGATTTACATGCAGACCGCGTTTGTATACGACCCTTTTATTTTTAGTCACCACGTCAAATAAATTAATAGTTCCTTTCCGTCAAAAAAAAAAAAAAAAAAACTTCCGGATCAACGATAATTTGAGCGGGTCGCCGGCTGGCAACCTTTGACCTCGTCAAACTTGAAAAAATATTTATCGGCAAATTAGCGTCGCTCTGTGACATAAGCATAACTTTGACGCTCGTAAAACCGTTCCGCAGAGTCGCCACGACGACACGTCAAAGGAGCACGAACGATGAATTCTCATCCGAATTTCCACAAACGACCACAATTATTAGGAAAGTTAAAAGTAAGGGTCAAGGCACATTTATATCTCTACCACTCACAACTCTACCAAAAACTCTCCCAGAATTTAAATAAAACTCTCCGCAAATTTAAATAAAACTCTCCCCGAATTTAAATGAAACTCTCCCCGAATTTAAATAAAACTCTCCCCGAATTTTTATTTTAATTCCGGGAGAGTTTTATTTTTATTCCGGGAGAGTTTTATATTTATTCCGGTAGAGTTTTTTTTTAATTCGGGGAGAGTTTTTTTCTTTAGTGGTAGAGATTTTGGTAGACTTATTATCCGGGAGACTTGTTTTCTGGTAGAGTTGTGAGTGGTAGATATATAAATGTGCCAGGGTCGAGAACACGACAAACAGAGAGACAACACGATCTCATGTTTATGTACATGAGAACAGACTCTTTACTGGAACTCCGATTTTAGTAATTATTAAAAAGTAAAATAATAATTCTGTGTGGCCGGACATGCAGCTCGTTGCATCACAACGGGAACCAGCGACGATTCCACTCCAATAACTTTAACTGCCCTCCGCGTATCTCGTTCGGAGCGCAACAGTGCACCTCGAAGAGTTTCTTAGTTCCCCCTCATAAATTATCAGCATTCTCGTGACAATAACCCCGTCCGGCGTTTCGTGCCCGCACGTATGCGCGGCTCTCGGTTGTTGGACTTTTATTATTTCCCCGAGGCTGGGAACGACGTAATATTCGCCACTTCATGACGTCTTTCCCGACGACAAGTACGAGCTGCTCTCGTGGGCTATCCATTCGTTCCGTCTCGGGAACGCGCCGTTGCGAAAACTCCGACTGCTTTTTCGTTCGTCTCACGCGACTAAGGTAACGGCACGAGCTTCGAGCTTTCGTAAAGAATTTACGACTTTCCGCTAACTTCCAGACGAGTTTGCCGGCGGAGAGGTTGGAGAAGAGAAGAGAGTGACTCTCGGAACGACATTTCCGCATATTCATCACTCTGTTCGCTCTTCGCACAACTTTTTTTATTTTTTTATTTATTTTTTTTTTCATCAAAACGAAAGATCTTTTGAAAGTTATCTTTTTACATATTATCCATTTGTGCCGTATATTTCTGTACCATTCATTACCTCAGAATACGCTTCGGGTTATCTGTTATTCAATAGGGCTTCTGGTATAGCTCGCGCGCTTCACTCTGAGTGTCGCGCTTCCTTTGAGTGTCTCCCAAAGTTACTTATAGAATAATCAAGGCCATGTTCGTAAATAAAACAGAGGTATTTACAGAGAGGTACGTTTTTTAAAACTATATTCTGCCCAGTAAATGGAGCTAATCTAAAGAGCAATTCAATAAATAAATCGAGCAAAAAAACGCGGTCACTCTCCCCTAAGCTGTACACGGGACCAATAATTAAGAAAGAGCCGGCTCCGTGTACTATTGTTCGATTGATAAATATGATACAACATTTTGTTTTTATTTTCGTATTTTTTCATCACTATTGTCTGCATAGTCTTCAGTTCATATACTTCATTCTTAGTATGTATACCATTTGCATACCCGTACTTGGCTCATATGATTTCACTTTTTTCCGATTTTTATTTTAAGCGACTATTTTGATGACCATTTTTTGAGGTGACCAATGTTTTTACTTTTTAAAAATGGTTCTTACCTAAAAATGTGAGAGAAAAGTTTAGGGGAGTATAATTTTCCATAATAATTTACTCTTATTAAAAAAAACGATAATAAAACGGAGCATAGCTTCGGAACACGGAATGAAGCCATCTAAAAAAAAATATGTGTCTACTGTACACACTTAAAAGCATTTTCT